>JAPMOQ010001020.1:0-10759 GCA_026543055.1 Argiope trifasciata | reverse complement strand
TATATATATATATTAGATATTTCACATTTAACAAGATTACATTTCCTTTACAAATGAAAGAGAAATCGCTTTCTTTTATTGCTAACATCTTTATTATTCTTAAGAATACAATACTGATTACAGAATGATTTTAAGAGAAAAAAAAAAAACAAAAAAACTGTATATACTCTGCGTCGTTCCTTTGAATAACATATTTAACGATCAGAGCCGTCTCCATTTTAATTCTGAGAAATATGTTGAATCATTTGTTTTAAATATTTTGGTAAATTCCAAAATGTATACATACATAGCACATACAATTCATATATACATACATAGCGAATTCATACATAGCACTATACTTCATTTAATATAGAGCTGCAATATTGCTGAAATTATTTTTTAAAGCTGCATTTTACTTTTTTATCTAATTTTTTTACATTTCTTCACAAATAAATCGATGTTTTATGCTTAGTCTTTTCGATAATCCAAAATCAAGGAGCAATGAAAATGAAACTGATAGTAAATATTTTAAAAAAAGACAGAAAATTAATCAGCAAACAAAAGAAACGTAAGTCGGAGCTGATCATTTGACAGTCCTTGAAATTTCACTGCAAGAGCTACAATTTTAAGACTTAATGCAACGCATCTCCTTCTGAGTTTAGGGTTATTATAATTGCAGTTCAATGAAGTGAGGAAAACTGATTAATCTTCTCAAACTAATTAAAATACACATTCATTCATTCTGATTAATTTTTAATCGTTCTTTCATTGGTTATAAATAAATTAAAACCTGCTTTATTGTTACCTCAAAAGAAATACTTATAAGAGATCACTCATATACTTAAATAATAATCACATATACTTAAATAATAATCGCATATACTTAAATAATTATCTAAAATATTATGTAGGGGAATTTTCGCAAAGAAACATATTTAGGAATGACTATATATGGAAACACGTAAACATTGCCGAATATTCCAAATATATTAACATTTTTTTCCAATTTACATTGAGCTAGGAATTCTACTAAAAAATCTATTCAAATATCTTTATACATAATATGAACAACAATCAAAAGTCTTCAAACAGATGAAATTTTAGAAATATAATTGTTTATATTATTGAAAGTGGGAATTATTTGCATTTTTTTTTTTTTTTGCCTTTTTTAAAAATAAAAAACAAGAACATTCTGAGAAATATTTAGGGAATGGAACAAATATAGCTATAATTTGGTCTAACAAAGTCTTAAGTGCCACGTTAGATTTCGGGCAGATATTTTTAGGGAATTGAAATTTTTTTAAATGCATTTTTCGCAAAAAGTATTTTTACAAAACCATTAATTTCTAAGATGTCGAATCACCTCTGCTATCAAGTGAAGCCACATATAAATGAATGTGACCCGTGACAGTAGTTAATTATAAATAACAATAATCCCCGAAGTAAATAAAATTGTACCTCATTTTAATTAAAAATTAATATAAACTTTAAAAGGAATATCTTAATTTAATATTCTGATTATCATTGTACCTTTTGAAATTTGAAAATATTTTTTAATCTGTTCTTAAAGTAGAGTGAACGAAATGCGATCTCAAATCTAGCTATTTTTTAAAGATGATTATTAATATTCTCCTTAGACTTTTCTCATCTTAAGTCTTTGCATCACATTTCCAATTGTTTCATAAGTATTGCTATGATATTACAGTTTATAAGCACCGAAAATTAACTTTGTTTATAAGTAGCGGAAACGAAACTTGGTTATAAATATTATTTTCTCCGCTTATTCCCAGATTATTTTGACGGTTCATGTGAGTAGGGGGTACCAATATCACAACTCTGAATTCATTGAAATTTTATTAATTAAAATGGGAAACTATGCGGTGATGATTTAAATGCCGATGAAGAATACATGGAAGTTATACCATGTTAAGATTCAATGAACCTATATATTATAATATATTTTGTAAGCTGCGAACTCCCAAATTGAATACTATTCAAAGAAATTAATTTTATCTATAATGTTGTATATAGTATTCAAAGAAAATTAGCGTATCTAATGAGGATTAAAGCGATGTTGGCTCAGAATCTGTGGAAGCTCAAAAAAATTAGACAAAAGTGTATGCCTTGAATAAATTTTATGACAAATGATAATTTTTTTTTTGTGGTTAGTAAAATGTAACATTATTTTAGAATTATTTTTGAGAGCCTTAAAATTATTGTTTTTCTACGCAGTTGTTGAAATTTAATAAATATTTAGAAAATCACAATATACGGTTATTTGCTCCCATAAGTTTTATTCAAACATTATGGAATTATTAAAATGTTATTAAAATTAATATGTTTAATCTAATTATATTACGCATGGTAATACTATTTATAAACGTATTCTGAGTAAAATATAAAATCTAAGAACTATGGTGCCACACTACGGAAACATTTCATAATATTCTATTTTGAATAATTACATAAGAAGTTTTTCTAGTTTCAAATAAATTTAATTCAAATATTTTACTTAGAAAAGAATAATGATATACTATATCAATCTTTTTTTCAGGGCAAATTAGATAATTTAATAAAGTTTCAGAGCAAAATATGTACTAATATGCTTCTAATAGTTATCGAAATCTACATAATGTTGCATATACAACAAATATAGAACTACCAAAGTCGCATCTTCAATTCAACACATTTTTTTCAAAGAAATCAACAAAACCTTTACATGTAAGCTTAGCAGATTTTACCAGTTCTTATATTATTGAATACCGAATTTTCAAGGATTTTTTTAAAATGGTATCGTTTTTTTGCTTTTAATAACATTAACTAACAAAAAAAAAAACCCTAATCATAAGAAAAATATACTTTTCGGAATCTTTGAAGGCATCATTCTTCAGGGAAAAAAAAATCTCTTAATAACCCTTCGATAAGTCACTCTTTGTCTCTCAATAAAATTACAAATAACAAGCAACTCAACTGAACATGAAAGTTGCAAATCCCAAACAAGTTATCTGTCATTCAACATAATCTACGATGCTTATTGATGACTAGAAAATCTTCAGATTTCAGACAAAAATAAAATTTTTAGGATCGAAGAAAAAAAAGTTCAATGCTGCAGCATCTTTAAAAGAGAAAAGAAGAAT
Organism: Argiope trifasciata; assembly: GCA_026543055.1. Lineage (NCBI taxonomy): Eukaryota > Metazoa > Arthropoda > Arachnida > Araneae > Araneidae > Argiope > Argiope trifasciata. Next base: position 7,640 of record JAPMOQ010001020.1, on the reverse strand, counting down.
ATGGACAACAAAAATATAAGAAAGAAGAACAGCAAAGAGTGTATCTCACGTGACAGGCAAAATCCCTTGCTGTGATTGGAGATTTGATCGATGGGTTCTAATCACGTCACGACGGATGCAGAAAATCGAACCCACGCCCTCTTTCTTCCTTTTAATTGATCGCCGACACATGAGTCAACCTTGTCTTCTTTTTGTCATTCTGAGTTTTTAATTCTAGGGTGGACTTTTTTTCCCTTCAAGAACTTTGGTGTAGAGTCATCGAGCTGCTGTGGGTCAAGGAAGAAAAGTGCACTAAAATAAAATTTCTTCTTGTTCAAAGAACGAGAAAAGTGTTTAAAAGAAAGGCCGGCGATAAAAAAGTTTGACATGAAAGGAGTGACAGTTCCTCTCAGCCATATTCGTGCGATGACTAAAATGTCCATCATATTACTTGCAACAAAAAGACCATTTAGTTATTCTTAAGAATTTCCGAAAAGGGTCATAGTATCGAGCTTTTAGTAATTACTAGCGTATATAAATTAGTTGCTTGACAGTGATTTGTAAAACTGGTTAATTTCACTGCTGACAGTGTAATTAAAGGTTGTAAATTGCATGGCTAACAGTGAAATCAAAGAGGTAATTTGCCCAGCAAACAGTTAAATAAATGTGGTAATTTGTGTGGTTAAAAGTAAAATCAAAAATGCTAAACTGTGTGACTAACAGTAAAATCAAAAAAAGGTTGATTACACGCTTTACTGTTCTTTTGTATGTGGTAAATAGCTGATATAACTTTAATTTTTTATAGTAACAAAAACTGATAATATTGATGATAATATAAATTATAATAGGTTTTTTTTCTTCATATCACACAAATATAGATGTTTATTTTCAAAAAAAATTATTTAAATTTGATTCAAATATATTTTTTAAAACTTAAAAATTGTTATAAATTCAAAATAGTTTGCAATAGTAAGAGATCCTCAATGCAGTTCTTTTACATGTCGAAATCCTTCATCATGAAAAAATCATTGAAATATTTATAATTACCAACTGAAAATATTTGATGGGAAGTGTTTGATCTAATAAAATTACTGTTTCAATTAATGTAATAATAAATTGAAAAAAAAATAAGTTACATTATTCGTAACATAGAATCGTTTCTCTCGGACACCTATTTTTTTTTAAATCTCCCAGTTCAAAATTCTTACTTAAGTGAGTATATATTTCGATACATCATGCATTAGTAACCCAGTTTATATTTTTTCATAAAGTGGGGCTGAACACCTTCTGTTTAGCTAGGATAATTTATTGTATTAATTTTTTTCTTAGTGTTTGCGATTAATTTATTACTAATACAAGCAATATATTCAAATGAAAAAATGCACTCACAGTGTCTAAAAGTTTTAATCGACGAAAAAATTGAACCAAATAATTAATCGGATGTATTTCTATTTTGGGTTGAAACTAGGAGAACTTAGATTTGTTACTAATTAACGTAAAGTTGACAGGAATTACTAAATAATGTAAAGCTAATGACAGAGATTTAAAATAAATTTTAAGGTCCTTTGAAAAATATATTCAAATGACGTATACCTTTAGTTTAACATTAATAAAATAAATAAAAAAATAATCGTGATATACGTTTTTCAAGTTACAAGACAATAGTTGTACACCAAAGAAAGCGTCTACTTGAAATATATTCAAATAATAAAATGTTTATTTCATAAGTAACGAATTTGTTTGCTTTTTAGAGAAACCGTTGTTTTTAGCCTGCATATACAACGTCAAAGCCAAAATGGCTTACATAGACATAAAACTGTTAAAAGGATGGAAATTCTTTAGTTTAAAAACAAAAAAGCTCCAAAACCTACCTCTCAGGATGAATTTACGAAATAGCGAATTAGCGAAGTGACCTTTAGCCTTACTCAGCTCGTAAGTTTCTTTCCGGTTTCTTTTTTTCCCTAGTTTCACTAAAACGGAGAGTTAAACAACTCTCCATTAATCGGATGCCTGTACAATTCGCTGCCTGAAAAGGCAGGCGGCTCTGTTGTAAGTGCATTTGGCCATAGCATTTATCATGGCGTATGCGGTGGTAGAAAATAACGGTTCCAGAGAAAATAAGCGAATTGGCATTATGGCCATTTCGTGTGTGACAGCGGCTGCTTCAATTTATTTTAGCGATGCAAACAGATTGCCTTAGTGCACTGAATAAATAACAAGGCTCGCTTTTTTTGCACCTTGAAAGAAAAAATAAACATTATTTATTTTCCATATGATTCCCTGAACTATAAATAAAACTTCAAATAAAAATATTTTGTTGGAGTTCAAAATGAGATGACGGATATTTTAAGAAAGCAGTATTATAAATCAACAAAATAATCATGTTGTTTCTAAGATTCACATCTTGACTAAGATTCAAATATTGTTTCTATGATTCAAAATTGTTATACATTCAAATATTTATAATCTTACTTTTTATTATCTTTCTCACGCTATAGAGAAAGAAAAAATCTAGTTTCACTATGCATTATTCCCTATATGTTTATCTTATAATTTAGATATTTATAGCCTATAAATCTCTAATGGGCCTTTCTTAAATGATTTTGAAACCCAGTGTTCATAACTTTTAAATACTTAATCTATTGCTTAATATTTGTAATTTAACTGATATTAAGTTTCAGTATTTACTAATTTCCTTTATTATAATTTTGATATAATTATAAAATATATTTAAATATTTTTTTAATTTGCTTTTCTTTAAATAAATAAATTTATATCTAATACTATAATACGAGGAATGGTTGCCAAGTCGAAAATCACCCCAGAATTAATAAACTCCGGTAAACTTGGGGGTATGGGGTTTTTGGCCACGAGGAATCGATTGGCGCCGGTTTTGAAGTGCTACGGTCAAGCAGTTCGGAGTTACAGATAGGATATTTTCAAACTTTATTAGTTCGCCATAATGGCTACTTAAATTTTCAAGCGGTAACGTGCTGCCATCTATAGCCAATATGGCGAACTAATAAAGTTTTATGTTTATGCTGTTATAGGTTTATAATATGTTTCTTATGTATGTATATATGTTTGGTTTTTCTAAATAAATTTGTCAAAAATATTGAACTTCAACACATTTCATTCTTTACCTTTACTTTACCTTTGTATAGAATAGTTCCCTTTCCAAACTCTAACTTTGTTTAGAATAGTTTACAATGGTGCACTTTAACCGGTTATCTTTTCACCAATGGTTTCACAAATTTTCTTATGGCATGTATTGTTTTGATAAATCACAATTGAAAATTTAAATCTTCGAGTTAGCTTCGATACCTGTTTTCTCCGAGCGGAGCTCGGTCACCCGCTGGTTTTTAATTAAAGAAATTTAATTTTTACGCGAATAAATGTTTTTAAATTTTATTTAAAAATGAAAAGGATTTTTTTAAATAAATAATATTTATTATAGATGTATTTTTTAAATAAATAAATATTTCAATTGGAATCTTTATCAGATATTTACTACCTAATGTCATGAAATTATAAAACGGTTAAATGCAATCAGTTCTAACCTATGCATTAAATTCGAAAACTGCTAATAATAATAGATAATTATCATTTATTAAGTCATTATTATATATTATTTATTAGTCACTGCGAACATTTATTCATATTACCAAACAGATTATTTATTAATCATGACATTTCATCAAATAATAGTGCAATATAAAGAAAACTAGTGAAATAAGGTAAGTTTTTATTTATATTCTTATTCTCTGCTTCAAAGCATATTTGGACGAATATTCTAGTATCAGATTACATTTCGGTTGGGAACTATAATTTATTTTGAATGGTGTGTTATCTATCGTTAATTTATTTATAAGAATTTATGCTAGATATTGATCAGATTTAAGCTTCAGATTAATTTAGATCATTTCCTGTTTCATATTCTTCTCTGGTATGTTTGTTTTATCTTTGTTAACTAAATGCTGGGATGACTGGTAAAATCCTATTTATGGCAATAATCTCCAAATCGGCGACTGCTCCCATAAATACCCCTAAGCGATTTAAAGAAAAGTGTTGAATGGATTCAGATATAGATCAAACATTATAATAAACATTATTAATGTGTGGACCTTCATTAAAAAATAGAAACGCATATAATCTTCTAAACTCACTCACACATTGGTCATACTAGATTCACTCATCTTCATCTATTACTTGGAGAATAACCACCATTGTATTCATGAGACAACAGTCAAATATCAATCACCATATTTTGTCTGAATGCTCATGCCTCACTGCTCAGCTCTTGCAGTTTTTTCAAACGTCGTCAATATCTTTTTCAACTCACTTGCAAAAATCTCTCATTTTAATCTTTTTTTATTTATTAAAATTCATAACGCATTGTTCCCTTATTTAAAATATGTTTCTTTTCTTTAAAAATGTATGTTATAATTTTTTAATAAGATCTTATAACCTCATATGATTTTAATTGACGAGTTGGAGCAGCAGGGTCAATATCTTGCTTCTGTCGTAAATATAAAACCAAACCAAATAAATATCTGAATGCTTTTTTGGGGGGAGGGAAGATGTGAACATTTATGATAATGTATTCGAATATACATGTCAATCTTTGTAACTATAATTTGGCTTTCATCAAATATGTATTTTCTATTGTATGGCCATTCGGAAATAAGTAACCTAGATGGAATGAAAGAAAGAGCATGTGCATTCACATTTTATTTGGGACAAGGGTTGATTCATTTCTAGATGTAAGTGAAATATTTTGTCACCTTGAATAAATAACGCATCTCTTATGGCCAAGAAAGCGGAACATTAATTTTGATTCATGCAATTCTTTGAACTCTTATTGTTAAATAAAGGATTCCCTGGAGATATTTATATGAATTGCGCTTTCTTCACGGGTGACAATAACGAATGTTTGGATTAATATTTGTGAATTTATTGGATTCCGTTCATCAGAGATGAATGGATTTCTTTATTCAAGGGTGATTATTTGATGTTTTAGGCAGAATATTAGAATTCATATGAAATAAATGACATTTATTTCATTTACTTCCTGTAGTGACTTTATGAAAGAAAATCAAAATCCTTATTAGCCATTATTGTTAAACTTTTATTTAAATTTAGTTTGATCATTATGAGATTTGTTTTCCGTTCTATGTTGTCAAGAATTAAATTCTTGAATTCTGTGTCAAGAATTCAAGAAATATTCTGTAGATAAAATAAGGGTTTTTTCAAATTTTAATTTTAAGACTAAATGAAATAGAGTAGCTTAATAAATGATCTTATATAATTCCTTAAGCTTTTAGCCTTACAGAATATTTAATTTACTATATTATGAAAAGAAGCCTTATATCGTTTATCTTTTACATGATTTAATAATAATCATATATATTAATTATTAAAACACGATTGCATGATTTTCTTATAAAAAATAGACTTTAAGTAAGATATTAATAATTTTGTAAAATTCAAAAGCAAATTATTACTATTAAAATAAAAATATTTCTAAATTTGATAAAAGTTTTGATTGATTTTTACCAATGTCATAACAATGAAAATAGAAATAAATTGCTCCTCGGATTACGTATTGAATCATAAATCTAATAAAAAAACAAAACTGACTTTTTATGCATTTATAAATATGATAATATTTTGGTTATAATAATGATTTAAGAATTACTAAACCTGCATTTTTCTTTCATATTCCTAAAAACATTAGTAGACTATAAATAATGCAATAAGATAAAACTTCTACATCACAAATTATTTCTTCTTATTTTCACATATATTTTTTTTAAAGCATAGATTTGTACTTTCATATTAATCCTTTGTCAGAAAATAAGAAACTCGAGTAGTGTGATAGTTTTTATTATAAAATATCCCACGTTTGTTATGAACAATTTTCTATAAAAACAGTTACATTTTACAAGGGGTGTTCAAATGAAACGGTAATAAAAGACATTGTGGGTAAAAATTAAGATTTTATTCAAAGTATACCAGAATCTTGAGCACAACAATCCCGTTGAGGAACTAGCTGAACTATTCCTTGTTACCGGAATTATCTAAGCCGTGACTAGACCAGTCCTTCACAGCTTCCTTGAGTTCGCAGTCTCAGTTGATTCGCTTCCCTTCCAGAAGAATTTTCAGAGGAACAAACGCATTAAAATCGTAGGGTGTAGGATGGATGACCGAGCTGCTCCCACTTGAACTCAGCCATTTCCAATGTGTATGACCCTGGACAAGTGTGGACACACGTTATCATGGAGCAGAACCGCGCCCTCTGTGAAGAACCCCAGTCTTTTGTTCTTGATAGACATGCGTAGTCTTCGGAATGTCTCGCTGTATACATTGGAGTAAATGGTTCTTCTGTGCTTGAGAAATTCAACAAGCTAAGTCTATTGTACGGCGCTCTTTATAAGAACCTCTGCTTTCTGCTGGGCATGCAAGTGCCCGAGCATGCTCCGATCGACGCCGGAGGTTCCAATCGCATCCCTAGTTGTGTCAATATGTTCTCCCATAGCGACATAAGCAAATATGTTAACAGTTATGTTGTTTCAACATTTCACACCTTTTTATTTGAACAACCTTTGTAGTTCTAAATGACAATTTCAAATCAAATGTTACTAATACAATAATCAAATCACAAAGCCAATAAATGAAGAAAGCTGTATAATGCTGGCATTTAAATTCCCTACTGTTAAATTCGCATACTAAATATCAATTTTAAAATGATCTAGACATTCTTTTAAAAGATCTAATAAAGCTAGTCTAAAGATCTAATAAAGCAAATAATGCTAGTCTACCGAGATCTCACATCAATTTACAATGGAGTCTATGAGAATATAATAGCTATCTAATTAAAAAGTTGAAATTTCCATATCATTTGTAAGTATATTAAATCAATATTCTCCTTTACAAAATCAATAATTGTAGCATACATTTTATATTCATTCATTGCTTTAAACTTGCAATGATATTATTTCATTTTTATAATGGTTATTTATTTTCCATCAGAATAATTCATGGTTTTTTAAGGTGTTTCTTACAACCATTATTATTTCTTATTTTCATTTATTGTTATTTAGAAGTACTTCTTTTTCTGAATCTTAGTTTAATATATGTTCCTTTAAATGGCAAATTGTATTTCATTTAGGGAAATGTCGTTGTGAATTTATCTTTTAAGCCCAAGTGTAATTCTATTGGGAATTCTAATTTGTTAGTAACTGTTTTCTTTTCAGCATAAAAGGAAATAAAACAAATATATTTTTTTAATTAAGGATGTGCCAGAATCTCCAGTTGATTTTTCTAACAACAATTCTGCTAAATTAGCTTTCTGGTGAATAGTTCTTAATTACAGACGTAAAATAAATGAGAAAAGTTTTTGCATCTATTTAAGAGTAAACATTTGAAAGCAAACATCTATCTTGAAAGATGGTAAAAAAAAAAAGATTTTTTTCTTAGAGGAATAAGAAACTAATGGAATAAAATAATACAAAAATGAAAAATATATATATTAAATTGTCTCTGCTAGGGAATTTTTAATTAAAATTTCATTAATTTCTTCTTGTTTAAATCAGCAAACATTTAAATACTATTAAAATCCAATGATGTTATATTTTCTAGTTAATAAAGGTAAAAAACAT
>JAPMOQ010001018.1:42608-65114 GCA_026543055.1 Argiope trifasciata | reverse complement strand
AAAATAAGTGAAATTAAATTAGATAAACCAAAATGTATCAATTTTTTAAAATAAATTTTTAAAGCTTTATAGAGTATCAGTTTTGAAAATAACACCTTTATTAATCCCTATTAAAATTTCATGTATAATTTTCTTAATAAACTAATGAAACATTCTTAATAAATTTTAACTATTATAACAGTAGGAATATAATTTTTAAATGTATTTATTTTCACTGTTTAGATCGCCATCTTGTGCGCTGCTTTCGCAGCTGTCTGTGCCAATCCCATCTTGACCACTGCCATCTTTAACACAGGTGTCAGCACCAGTGCAAGATCACAGGATGTGAGTATTAGCATAATCTAGTTCATCCATTGTCTCTTGTTAGGTTTAATTTCTTTCAAAAATGTAACATCATTATGCGTAATATCATGTTTCTGTTTCAAAATTCAGAAATTTTCTAGAAATATATGTTTTATCTATTCTTACTCAGACTAGAGTTCGATAGATTTCGGAATTTAACTGGGAAAAATAGCCGAAATTAATTTTAAAAAATGTAATACCGAAAATATTCTACTTTCTCTTAATCTGTTATATATATTGATTTATATACATAGATTAAATATTGATATCTCGACTATAATTCGGCTCAACATAAATTTATTTAATCAGAGAACTGCAGATACAAAAAGGTTAAAATTAGTGTTTTTGATTCAATATTTCTAAGTAAGCACTTTCAAAAACCTATTTATAATGCTATCTATTCAATTTTATTGATGGTATTTCTAAATTATTCTTATGTAGTTCATACATAAGTCATTTATTCTTCTAATCTTTGTCTTCCATATACAAATTTTATATAGCCATTTTAATAGAGGATTGAATATATATATTTCAGCCGTAACTTTTACAGTAATTAATTATTAAGGTATTTAAATATATCTAAAGAAATCCGTTTCCAGGGTCTCGGCAATTACGCTTTCAACTATGGCATTGGAGATGGTTTGGGTGCCACTAATTCTAGGGCTGAAATCGGAGATGCCGCCGGTAACAAGCAAGGAAGCTACACCATCACCGACATTGACGGTAGGGCCCGAAGAGTTGACTACGTCGCCGATGCTGCAGGTTTCAGGGCTTCAGTCAAGACCAACGAACCAGGAACTGCCCTAAGTGCCCCAGCTTCCGCTGCTATAGCTAGTCCCTATGCCCTACCAGTAGCCCCAGTAGCACCCGCTGTAGCTGCCCCTGTCGTTCCAGCAGCCCCAGCACTGGCTGCAGCTCCTCTTCTTGCCGCCCCAGGCATCTCATCTTACAGCACCGTTATTGGACACGGAGCAACCCTCGGCCTCCCCCTTGGAACAGGACTTCTGGCACCCGGAATTGCCAAGACTATCGTCTGGTAAAATAAGGTGAGAAAGATTCCATTAATTAAAGTGAATTATTTGAAATAATTTCATTTTTAGATTAATTATTTGTATTGTAATTATCTAACACTTTCATTATGGGAAATTTGGAATTAGTTTGATTTTGAAAAAAAATTTTTAGATGTCTTGGGATTAGTTTGCTTTAGAGAAAATATAAATAATACTGAACATCGATTGAATTTATTTAGAATCTACTATGTTTTTTTCATTTTAGAGTTATGTATTCTTTAAGTATCAGATGTAAGGATTTTTGAAATCACCCCACAGATTCATTAGTATATCTAATATTCATTTTTAAACTTTCAGTTTAAATTATTTTTGCTTTCAATCAAGCTATATAGAACTTTTGATCAAAAGTAAATTTTAACATGGTTTGTCTAGTATAAAAATATAAATCATTTTTAAGACAAGTTTTCATAAAGGACACTACAAAAATGGATATTTTTTGAGAGGAAAATATACTATTATTAAAAAAAATCTGTATTACAAACAATTATTTTTCTTCCATTGCGATACAAAGTTGAGTTAAACATTTTCAATCATGCGGTCACTGTAGATAGAAAGAAAAAAGGACGATTCACCAATAGGCTGCAATCAACAACTTAATTTTCAACAAAATTTTCAATACAAATTATTCTATTTTTTAATTGCTTAAAAATATATTCTTTATTTGTCAATTATTTTTTACTTGCTTAAGAATATATTCTTTATATTTTAATTATTTTTGTGCTTAATAATATATTCTTTAGAAACTAATTAATGATAAATACAAATTGAAAATTATTAAAAATTGCGTGCAATTATTCCTCTGTAATATATTTAAAGGAAGTGTATATAATATTTATTACCTATATTGTTATTATTATTTTATACTTACATTATCTATATTTTTACACTTCCAAATCAAAGAAAATGTATTAAATATTTTTATTTTATTTGAATTCAATCTCTCAGTTTGAATTTTTCAGTTTTCAATCTCTAAATATAGTCAATTACTTAGTCCAAAAAAGTGCATATATTTCAGTTACTTAAAAAAACTTAATATTATATTGTTATACGTGTAACTTAAAAAAAATAAATTAGATTACATTTTCATGAAATCGAATAAATAGAATTAAATCTTAATTTGAATTTTTCTATGTACTCTATATATAATCTATTACTTAGCTTCTAATAATTTTAAATAACCGAATATCCTTATTTAAAAATAATTTATAAAAACATAATTATTCCATTTTAGAATCTTCTAATCTTGGACAAAAAGCACAAACATGGAAACCAAATAGAAACGGACCAAAGGAAAACCAAATTTCGCAACTGATTTTGGATATTAAGAGTTGTGATAAGCCTTTTGTGGTTAGTCTTTCATGTAAATAGCAACAACGCAAATAAAAAAATTGCAAGAATTTGTTGTATTTTATTTTATTTCCATTATTTACTATACATTTTTTGTACTGCCTATCCTATTCATTTTATCTAAAGAAAACAAATTGATCATTTTTCCTGAGTTTCTTCAACCACAATAAACAAATAGTCCTATCGTCTTTATTGGGTATTTCTATAAAAGAGTAACATATAATATCGAGTCAAATGATAATTAAAACTTCTATAACCATAAACGGCTGTCAAAAATGGAAAATAAATAAGCTTATTTATAAGTTATTGAACGATCTTGTAATATTTAAAATAAAATGTACTATGAATTCGATTTTAAGTAAGAATACTGCAAAAAAGTAAAAATTAGTCATTTCTCTAGTAGAGCATAAATACTATAGATACAATATAAGATTGGATTAGATTCTTATTAAAAAAAATTACACTAAATTCAACTATCAATTTATTAAACCCATAGTATGGAGCTAGATACAAAAGTGAATAAACATAATATTAAAGCGTATACCCAATAATTTTGGTAATGTGTTACGTAAAGATCTTTTTCAATTGTCTTGTATTTCCTATTATTTATCAGCTTTAAAAAATTGAGAATCAGTTTACTTAAGATATTTTTTCAACTGATAAATGCGAATAGACACCAATCTAAATTCTGAAAATGAAATAAAACTACTCAAAGAATTTTCAGTTTTTCATTCTTTTGTGCTTAATGGCAGGCATATAGATTGTATAAAGCAGAAAACACTTACGTCAGTCTGTCTTGCAAAATCTCCAAAATAGAGAATAATAGTGACATGAAATTTGCATTTGACATTCTGAGGGTCATGTAATTGTGATATTTTGACTTTCAAAATAAATTATTTCTTAAAATATTTCCCTAAATAGTGAGAGTTAAAATATTTCTGACCATTTTTTTAAAAATAACTTCTTAAATATGTATCGTGCAGAATTTATTTTTACATGATCTTAAGAAACTTTTAACTATCGTCTCTAAGATGTAAATATTGTTGGAACTCATTTTTGTTTCCCAAATTTTCCTAAATTCAAGAAAATTTATTTTAAAATTAAATTTGATCCAATTTACCGTGAAATTTAAAAAATATATGTGCATGGAAATCTATAAGAATTTGAACTTACTTCTTTATTATATTTTGCTTTTTTGAATAATATTTTTGCAAAAGGCTTTAAATGAGCTTTTAAAGTTATTTCATTAGTTTAAGTTACTTATTTTATTGAAAACTCCATGACTTTAAACTTTCATTTCAAGATTTTGACATTTTTTTATCAATACCAACAGAAAATATTATTTTACTGAAACAATTTTTATATTGTATTAAAGTTCTAAAAATAAACTTTTCCGTTATACAAATTTTACTTCCAGATATTCCGATTTGCTTATTTTAATGTTTTTTTCAAATTCAGTTTTATGAATAATACTTAAAAATATTTTTTAAGGTCGAAGAACAAGAATCCATTAAAAGCATTGCTTCCAGAACATATTAACAGGATTCTGGAAGAAAATTGAAGCAAAAAATTTAAATTCAACTCTTTTTTTCTATATTTGACTTGAATTACAAGGATGAAAGGGGCTAAATGTAGTTAGAAATATTGAAAATCTTTCAACGAAGTTTGGTACTCTTCGACCAAAATAACGCTCGAAATTTCGGGGAAATCACTTTTAAACCTCTATTGTCCAAGATATTAATCAGAACGAATTGCGTCTTTGAAGTCTTTATTTCACACTGACAGTCCACCTAGTTTGAATTATCTTTCTATTTTCAGACGTAAGAGATTTATGAAGTGGAAACTATCGCCACTTCGTTTTCTTTCTATTTTAGCATTATGGCACTCCTATCTATATAACTGATTTACAGCTTGCCGATAATATACCCCGTATCAATCAAATCTAACAAAAATTACTTTAATTTTAGTTTTCAGAACATAATAATGACAAAATATTATTCATACAATTAAGCATGCTTTTTAATCTATGTAAGAAAATAAGTTTATTTGTTTCAATATTTAGTCAGTGCATTTATACAGAAATATATATTTGCATAAAAAATTCGTTTAGAAGATGGGCAAAAACTAAGAGTTTTTTAATTTCAATTTGTTATTCCTTTAAAATGTTGACGGAATTGAAGCATTCAATAAACATATTCATTCTTAAAATTATAATTTGAAATGAGAAGTACAAACTGGAAACTTGAAAAACAAACAATAAAAAATGTTAGACTACTTTAAAAGATTCTAAAATTACATTTTCTAAGAAAATGATTTCTGAGCTATAAAAATGATTACTATACAAAATTGTTGTAAAATACTAGAGTTTACTTTTTTTCACAAATCTCAAAAATAAAAATATTAAAACATGAATGTATAAGCAATCATTTTTTATAAAGTATTTCCTCCAAAACCCTCATAACATTTATAAAATAATCATATTAGTTCAAATTAAAAGCCTCTTTCAAGCAACATTTATAATCGGAAAAAGGAAGATTTATAACATTATTTTTATTATCGGAATTTAAAAAATGTGATTAATTTTGGCGATATTAATGATTATCTTTATTTCTGTTAGTAGTAAAAACATTGCAGTTTCTTTAACAACTTAGTTTATAGGAATGGCAGTTTGGTGTAAGAAGTCCAGCAAACTTGTGATAGGTAACTGTGGTTTCATTTACGAAAAATTTACAGCAGAGCCATCATAACTAAATACAAGAGAACAAAAAGAACGAAACTTTCAGACAAAAAAGTAGGCAACAAATTGCAAAACAGAAAACAACTCAGAGGGAATAACTGAACAAAACATCCTGCGATCAACACTCCAAAGATTCATTTCTCTTGTGAACACTTTGTCTTTTATGACCCCTTTCAACAGGGAATAATAATTTCTAGAATAGACTTTAGATTTCAGCTCCTAATAAATATATTGTAATATTTCTTCGTTTCTTAACCAAATTAATTACCTCATTGCCAGAGTCCTTAGGAAATGAGCTAATCTACATTATAAATATGCAAATCTCCATTTTTAAAAAGAATACCAACATTATAAAAAAACAATATTACAGATTCATTATTTATCCTCTTATTTGAATCAATATGGGTTGGGAATAAGTCAAAATTCTCCTATTTATATCGGCAACATTCGCAATTAGGATCAAATTTTTCGAATCCAGCTATTTCTATACAGTTACACAAGAGCAGAAATCTTTTACGATATGCTAATAAGACATCTTATTAGCATATCATTGAAGAAGATGAATTTTTGTTTATCGTCGTACATATAAATAAAAAGTCAAATGTTGGAGTTATAATTAGATGGACTGACTGAATTTTTGAGATGTTGATTGTCGTTGTGTGTATTTCAAGTAGATGTGCGTCATTCGATAAGTATGTTTTTATTTTTCATACTGGTTACGAGATGAAATCTCGTTTTAATAAATTTAAAGTTATTCCCTAACCGTCATTGCGTGGATCTCTTTCTTTATAGATAAATGTAATTTACTAATTAGGTCCAATTTATCTCAAGAATATGAAAGGTATTTACAGAATTATAATTTTATAATTTTGAACTTTTGTTTGATTACTAAGATATATTAAAATTGCAGTGTACCTTCCACATCTAGATATTAGATTAAAGGTGTCATAGCCCATAGTGAGAATATGATTAAAATTGGATTTTCTACTTGGAATCCTCCATCTTATAAGCCAGGTTTTCCCATCAAGCCCCGAAACTAGCGCGATATGAACACATATTTTTTATGGAAATATAATTTCAAAATGCTTTTATATGTAATGGGATCCTGGTTCTTATATATTTACTTACATATAAATACATTTCAGAATTTACTTAGTATTAGAGACTTTTTTTAGAAAACATATGACGAACTAATTATAATAATTTAAGATTATTTCATAGTTCAGTATTCACATATTTTAAATACATCTGAATTCCAAACTTTATCTTGTTTCCTAAAATTAATTAAATAAAAAAATGAATAGCATAAAATGAATATATTTTAATGATTTCTTAGATATAGAATAAATTGAATGGATTGTAACATTTTTACATAGAGGCAAAATTGACCTGCTGAAATGCAATAAAGGCTGTGCAAATATCTGTAAGATGCTGAAATAATTTCAAAAATTAAGAAACTTGTATAGTTAATGTTTAACGTCCGCTTTTTGAGGGAGCTTAATAATATTTATATTTATTCATAAAGTAAAGCTTTAACGACAATTGTAATATCCCATTTGGCTAAATTTAAACTGTCCCTTTCAAATCAAACGATTGAAATTTAATGTGAATTTTGCTTTCTTTCCCAAAAAAGTTGTATTTTTTTTTCAAGCAGATTACTTAAATTTTCTTTTGACTGTTTGGTAACTTAACAGCAAAAAAATTTTTAATCTTTACTAACAGTTACCTTTTGCAAATAAATTATACAGAAATCTTAGGAAATATTCACACTTTCTTAATATTTCATACGCGTACTAACATTGAAAATAGAAAAGCAATTACAAACTACTATTGTATAATCGGTGACTTAATGATCATCACTTATTCATGAATTTTTTGATAAAGTGAAAAATATTTTCAGAAATCATTAGAATTACAAAATAGAATTAAAAATTGTTCACATCTTCGTACTTGGACTTAAATAAAAACAAGATTTCGAACTTTTAGTTTGAAAGATTGTAGAAGAACAACATGAAGAATCGATTCATTTGTTATTTCTAAATTTTGATTGCATCAGTCGTAGCGGAAAAAAAAGAATATCCATTAGTCTACAATCCTTACAGAAACTTCATATAATACTTTTTTTTAACCTTTTTCTTCAGAATGTTAGTCTTCAAATATTGAATTTTAAAAAAATGTAGTTCATCAAGAATTTTCAATCGATTCCTGATTCTAAGCAAAAGTTTTACCATATACAAACCAAAATATGCTTTAGTTAAACTTATTTTAAGGAAGGCATTCCAATATAGCTTTTAAATTTCAAAGCGTTTCTTGTTTATCATGATCTCAGAGATTTATATGTATAGACAGCAGGACATTTTTAAATGTATTTCATCCAAAATTCTTTCTTTCTTTCAGTCTTTCAAACTGAATTTCAAACTTTCAGTCCTAATACTTTTGAATTTTGAGTGGACATGAAGACAAGCTGGTATAATTTCAAATGAGTTTTTTTCTGGCTCAGAGTGGTCTGAAATAACAATATTCTCCACAACTTCATTTATTTGTGTTCATTTTATTTGAAGATTACAGCTCTTTATATCACATAATTTGGATATACAAAATATTTATTCTAAGTACTGTTTCATAACTTTAAAAATCCCCATCATGCAATTCTTTTGTCATTGAATTCTATACCACCAAATAAATTTTACGCCCATTATATCATCGCCTTTGTTTAGTTTTATTAACGTCCCTGTTTAAAGCAGCACAAGGACTCATAATTACCAGGGTCTCGTAATTCTGAACCGCTGTCAAATGACGAGGACGACAACTGTGTTGGCACCCCCTTATCTGCACCATACCATCGAAAAGACGTTTGACCTGGCGGATTTGGCGTGCAGCACGACAGTTCTTCGGTGGAATCAAGTCTCGAGCCTGATACCTCAAGAGTCGAGACCTTACCACGAGGCCACCATGGTACCCATGATATCATCGTCATTTAACATTCTAGTATTATAGTGTTATTCAAAAATCTTTGAAATTTGCTTAGAGCAAGAGATAATTAAAATACTGCTGAAATATAAATAAATTCATAATGAAATATTTTTATTTTAAAAAATAACATAGTGAACCCCAAATCTATCTGAACAATCGTTTTCATTTGAAAATGAATTTCACGTATTTTGATAACTACACTTTTAAAACCAAATAAAAAGTTTGTTAATTTCTGAGATTATTTCCGTAATGTTAAAATTTCAAGGTAATGCTTAATTTTCTATTACGGATTGTAGATTTGTTGTTTAGAACAAACGTATTTTTAAATCGCTTACATAGGCATTAATTTTGTGAAGAAGTGATATCAAATAACAAAATTAAAGAGATGTTGATCTAGAAGGAATTTTTTTTCTTTTTTTTAATAACTTATTTTAAAGTCAAAATAAAGTTTAAAAAAATAGTTTTTAACCATTGAATCAGGATTTATGGTTGATCATTAAATAGAATATTGTCAAAAGTATAATAAAACTCTTTTTGGCCAAATATTACGCCAACTTGGTTATTTAATCACCTGTTAACACAAATAACACTCTACAAGTAAAGCAATAGG
This sequence comes from Argiope trifasciata, assembly GCA_026543055.1. Lineage (NCBI taxonomy): Eukaryota > Metazoa > Arthropoda > Arachnida > Araneae > Araneidae > Argiope > Argiope trifasciata. The sequence goes on along the minus strand of JAPMOQ010001018.1, from coordinate 56,035 downwards.
TAAAAATTAATTTAAATCGTAATAAGTAGATAAATATTGGCATGTTACATGTTACATCAAATGTGGTTTATTCGAGTATTATGAATAATCCGCGATGATGTCACCGATTAATTCATAATCCTTTACCAATTTGATGTTACCAGTTAGTATTCATAATCACCATTAGATTTACTGGTGATAATGAATAACCAACACTTCTGATTGCGAATAACCATCTGTAATTATACATAAAAGCCAGTTAATTATATTTGTTATAATATATATGTAGGAATTGGGTGGGACAGAATGCCCATCCAACCACATTTAGTTCAGTGTCTAGGGTCACTGAATGAAGAAAAAAGAAACTTTTGAACATGAAAGAAATTTATTTACAGTAAAGAAAAAGACATTTACAATTACGACAGGACCATTTACAACAGAGAAAAAAAAGAAAAAAAAGGAATTACTTATAGATGCCGCCAAGGATAAAGAGTAGTTAATAATTGTTTCATGGCGAAACTACGTTACGTTTTTTAAAGATGCCTGATCGGAACGACACCCTTTCTAGTCCCCGTCCGGCGAGCGAATGCGCAGTTCGCTTTTTCTTGAATTCTTACGTCACGCGTTTTGGACTATGGTTCAGCCATATCTAGTGATACCCGTGGCGACATCTATTGCAACAAATTGGAAAAATATTTAATAGCAATGGCCGCTGATTAAATCTCTACATATATAATGAATCACAATTTGTGGATGCAACAAATAAATGTAGGAGAAATATCATGACATTATCTTTTTCTATTCTATCTTTTTCTTCCGACTTCCTCATTAAGTATTTTTAAAAACATTTTCAGTAAATTATTAGTAATTATGAACTATTTGTGCCTCTTAAAAATTTTCGTTTTTACTCATAAGCTGATGTTAATAAAAACTTACTTCTGAAAAGGTAAAATTAAAAAATAGTCATAATAGAAAAACTATGTAAGGTGAATTTTGCTTAGATATTTAAATTCAACGTAAAATTGTTTCAAAAATATAATAAGCTTTACACGTATTAAAATCGTGTTGAATGGTATTAATATTAATATCGCATGTGTTACTTATTTGTTTTGTTACAATTTACTTATGAAAAGTCGGGGCAGATTTCAGAAATCCAATTTGATCGACATGAAAAAAAGCTTTTATGCACTTTTGATTTGAAAGCAATTTGAATTTTTTTGTTATCTCATTTTCTATCCCTTATTTTATGACGGTTTGTTAATCTGAATACAAGCACTTTGATAAAACTTATGTGTTGTTATCTAATTGCCAGTGATATAAATATTTTAGTACGTTTTCTGTTTATTTATAATAATTTCCAAATTTTTGTTCGTGATCAATTCATTTCATTTTTAAATTAATCAACACTAAATATTAAACTTGTATTTTGCATTTTAAAGTGATAAACTTTGAAAACTATGAAGTATTGTTTTTAAACTACAAAATGAATGTAATAATTAGTTTTAAGTAAATAAATATATTGAAATTTTCTATTTTATATTATTAATATATGCTTGTAAAATAAATGAAAGAAATTTCATAAAACGAAACTTAATGATGAAAATTCCTAATCATTCAACAATGATTACAATATGAATAATACAAAAATATTGAGCAACAAAGAATAAACGACTTAATACAACTTAATAAATTTTATTTTAACAATTTGGTTCATTATATTATTTTTACAATGTGCTACTTCAAAGTGCCCAGATTGACAATGGTAAATTAATTTCATTCATTAATCCAGATATAATTTTTTTGTGATACATTCATAATCATTATTCAAGGCCTACGAATTGTTCAATTTATTTCTTGAGGATGAGGCCTGGAGCAAGGATTCCGCTGTTCAGACCGTAGAGTCCACTGTTCAGGAGAAGGGGTGATCCATACAATCCAGTTCCGATGATCCTGCTGTCGGTATTCACAGCTCCAGGAATAGCGACGACTGATCCGGTGGTTATGGCACCAGGGGCCAGGATTCCGGCATTCAAGAGTCCTGGAGCCAAGACGGTGGCATCGATGACTGCAAAAGCAGCTAGAAGAAGGGCAACCTAAATGAAAGAAGAATTAATTATTTAATAAACACAAAAGTGACTTTATTATATTATATTTATAAGCATTGTAATATGCATGTAAATAACGAAAAAATTAATATAAAAAAAGATGACTCAAATTCAAAATGCTTGGTAATTTTATATTATTATTCCATAATAATACAGGTTAATATACACCAATTCTGCAGCTATACAAAATTATTAATTGTTAAAATATAGTTAATCATATTGAAATAATTTATTCAGTACATGTTTTTATATATTAATCAAAATCTTTAAATAACTGCATTTTTTCCTTCTTTATTGCTGTTCAAAAGATACATTTTAGCAGCTTTTAAAACATCATTTTGAATTAGTGCTTAATACTCTAGAGAAATCCTAAATGTAGCCAGCGAAAGATGAAAAAACGAAAGAAGCGAGAAAAAGCATTTAAGGCTTATATTCAGTTGAAACGAGAATCTTATCATATTTTGTTTGAGAAAGCCTTTGTTTTAAGTTCGTGATTTTCATAAGACATTGTAACTTCACAATGGATAATTAAAATTACAGGCAGCAAATGGAAGCAAAATCTGTACTCCATGGAATTTCGACATCAAAAAAGTTTTGAATTGAAGTGGTTTGATAAATTTTTTCTGTACGCGAATAATTTAAACTTATTGTATGAAATCAGTATTAATTTTTTTATATGAAGGAAGATTTTAATGATAAAAATAGATTTGAGAACATGTTCGAGTTTTTTAGTTATGAAGTTAAAGGGGGATATGTGTTATTCTTTATTAAAATTTAACTTTTAATTGATTTTCATTCATTAAAAACTTTTATTCACTTTTCTTATTATTAAATACCAAAATAAAAAGTAGATTTTTCACATTCCTGGACATTTTTTTATTATTTATTTTTTAAAAATGTAAATTAAAATCTTGTATTAATTGAAATACTTCTTTTTTCTCAAAAAAATTAATTTCCAAGCTGTGAACCACTAAAATAATTTTTCTTGTCAATATTATTGTAGAAAAATCAACCTTACAACACTTATAATTATGCTTTTAAATTTTAAAAGTATAAATATTTTGAAAATTTTAAAAATTGTGTCATAGTTTGAAATATATTTATTGAATTGAAATTTTAGATGTATTTATAAATCATTCCTTAATACTAATATCCTTAAAGAAAAATTATGGATCATAGATAAACTCTTACTGTCCCAACCTCATGGGCAATAATGCAGGCACAGATAACCATAGAATATGATTATCAGTGATATAAAATAAGATGTAGTAGCAGAAATCTCATGAATAGAGATTAATTAGGGAATAGAGTATTAATTAGGGTATTGTATCTTCTCATCTGCAATGGGGTAGTTGACTAGTTATAATTCCGTAAATTTTCATCCTTAAAAAATCCTACTGTCCAAGACCAAAGGATTTATTTTCTTTGATTTATTCGAATCGCGCATTTCTGCACAGAAAACCCTATCCCAAGGAATAGATTCTGACACAATTTTCTGATGTGGGAATTTCTCTTAATGGCAGGACCATTAAATTTTATTCGCAAGTATTGTAAATGGTAGATAGATTACTAAACATTACTCAGTGTTATAAATAAAGAAACTTAGAAAATTGTTCTTTAAATTATTAGGTAGTTAAACTTTCTGTCACCCTTTGCCATCCAAAAAGTAAAATTTTAAATTTTACATAAATTTAGTGAATATTCTCTCAAAAATTTTGATGTTATTAATTATATTAATCAGATTTTCTACTGTATTGTCTTAATTTTTATTACTTTTCGTTACAATAATTTGATGAAAAAAATATATTCAACTTTTAGTTTACTTATACAGAATTTTGAACCTTTTATTAAAGTGGCAAAGAAAAACTCTTATATCAGTTAAATATAAAAAGTAAATCAAAATTGAAGAATTATATATTTATAAATATATTTCGAATTTGAAAGAATCTTGTAGCATTAATTTAATTTTAGAAAAAAAATATTTGAATTTTAAAAAATATCTTAGACATGATAGATATATTTCATTTCAAAGACTACTAAGAAATAATAAATATATCTAAGAAATCAAAGGGATAAACATCTTACCTTAGCGATCATGGTGAAAAGATACAGAACAGCTGTAAAACAGATAATGTCTTCCTAGGATCAGAACCTTCTTTTATACTAAAAAAAATCTGCAAAAAAATTGATCTGGACGCGTGATTTGCACGAGTGTTTCGAATGATCACCACCGGTTTTGAAGTAAGGTCAAACCCCACCCAGCCTTTGTTAGCAAAGTTAATAACATTGAATGTGAACAGTTGTTGACTATTCATATTACTGATCAAAACATCAACAGCATCCTAAAGAGTTTTAATTAAAAAGAAAAAAACATTTCTCATAAGATATTTTAGTTCAATCTATCTATGCTAATCATATTGGAGAATAAATTTTTATTTTCAGACTGATATTTAAGAGTTTAGTTAGATTTAAAAATCACAATTTAATTAATACAAAGCTAGATAGAATATATCAAAAGATATACAGTTAGATACATAATATATTCAGAGCAAATGTGGCAATTCGGAGGTCCGAAAGTAATTTAAGGCATCCGACTATATTCGAAACCAAAGTTTCGAAAAATTACATTTTTTAATTACTATTTAAAACTTTCGTTTAAAGATGTATTGGCAATTATAATACAAAATACAATAAGTACAACAAATCATTTGAAAATATAATATATATTGAGAAATAGGAAAAGTTTTGCAGTGAATTTTAATGAAATTTAGGCAAAACGATTAACACTCTACACAGAATTGTTATGCAGTAATCTTATTTTTCTTTATATGCAAGTTATAGAATATGAAGATAAATTGAATGAACCAAAATCTACGAAGCATTTTGTGATGCAAAGAAGTTATGGGTAAAAATATGTGTGTATATGCCTTTCTTCCATAAATTTACCCCTTATTTTTTAAAAAAACACCCATAAACGACGAAGTATTTCACCAACAACAAAACTTTTGGTTAATTTCACTACCCACATTATTTAAAACACACGATGAAATGTTTATGTAAATACCTCCATTAGGTATTGAGACATCATGTTAAAGGTGGAGAAGTTTTATGAAAATTAAATTTTTTAGAAAATTGAAGTTAAAAACAGAGTTTCATGAAAAAAAAATTTCACCCTGGATGTTAGATCAGGCCTTCCTTTTCGTATAAAAGGTAGACTGTTTTGGAAAGAGGAAAGTCTGAACTACAAGAAATAACAAACTAACTAAAAAATCGCCAAAGTGATCGATAACTAGTGTTTTTAACGTAGTCGGATACCTTAACATCATAACAACAAATTGAAGAAAGCTTAAAGAATAACATTTGATGTATGGATTTAAGGTATCCAACTACGTTCAAAGAAAAAAAATTTAAAAACTATTTGGAATTGTGGTTTTTAGATGTGTTTTTAATTGTAATACAAAATACTATCAACAAAATAAAATTATTAGAAATATGATTTATTTTGAGAAACAGGAAAAATTTTAATAAATTTTAATGAAATTGAACCAAAACAGTTAACACTCTACGCAAATTGGTAATGCAGCAAACTTATTTTACTTTGTACACAAGTTAAAGAATATAATGATGAATGAAATGGACCAAAATCTAAGAAACCTTTTGAGATGCAAAGAAGTTATGTGTAAAAATACACCTATATATGCTTTTTTCCATAAATTCAAAATTTAATTTTAAGCTTAAAATATGGAAGAGTAATGGAATTGCTACAGAATACTGTTAGTTAAAAGAAAGCTTCTTAAGGTATCCGACCACATTCGAAGGACAATTTCGGCAAAATTGGATTTCTTAACAACTGTTTTAAACTACAGTTTTTAGATGTATTGCCAATTACTATACAAAATACTAAAAATACAATAATATTATTTGAAAATATAATGTACTTTGAGAAATAGGAAAATTTTGAATAAATTTCAGTGAAATTTTGCCGAAACGGTTAACTCTCTACACAAAATTGTAATGCAGTAATCCTATTTTTCTTTGTACACATATTATAGAATATAAAAATGTAATAAAATGAATCAAAATGTAGGAAAAATTTAGAGTTTCAAAGAAGTTATGGACAAAAATATACGTTTATATGGATTCTTTCACATACAGTAAAAATATTGGTTCATTTCATTGCCCGTATTATTTGAACGCTGTAATTTTTATGCAAATACCTCTATTGGTTTTTGAGATATTGGTTTTTGATATTAGGGGTGGAAATTTTTTATGAAAAGTAAAATTTTGAGAAAATTGAATTTAAAAACAAGTTTTTGCGTTTCTAACGTAGTCGGATACCGTAACATCTGATGATATCTCTCCGCGTTGCAACCTAAAAAGGGGTCCAGTAATTTCTGAGGGTAAGAACCCCTGAGAAAACCGATGGAAGAAGTTTGACTTCCCGCTCATTTGAAGATAGCAATCCCTTGTACAACCTCGGTTCACACACACTTCACAAGTGCGGCTCTTACACAAACCTCACAGACAGGACACAAGAGGGCAGAACAACCATGCCCGAACCGGGACTGGCACACGGGACACCAGGTCTGGTGTCCTGGCCTTTTCCCTAGGCCATGACACCAGAGATTTAATATGTAAAGTATTTCAAATTAGCATTGAACTGTCTGTAGGTCTATCATAAACATGATTAAATTCCTATTTGATCAGAGAGAACTGCTTCCATTAGAGTAACTCTACTATTTCTTAGGACACCATTTAATACAGCTCGTACTTTATAAAAAACTTGTTTTTCATCCCCCTCTCAAGTAACTAATATTTTCAACCCTTTTTTGCATTCATACTGTATATTACTAAGCTCATTCATCCAGTTTCTTGTACTCAAGATGTTCATTCTAGCATTTATCATTACTTGTTATGCTATATTTTAGTTTATTTTGTTATTTGTATGTATCTTTCAAATTCATTGTCGTGTTCTTTTTTTTATTAATAAAATCCATCTACATGTTTAATAACCAAACCAGAATGGGCCACATGAGCTCTAGAAACGGAAGTGTGGTGTGGTGTTAAATGCTAAATGTCTGTCGGTCTGCTCGTTCACAAGCGTGTAAACGCAATAAAAGTGATTTAATCTGATAATTGATCTTATTATTAAAATAGAATGGTAAAGAATTTTGAACTTCATTTGGTTAGCAAATGAGGGTCCTAAATGCATATTCGGTTTTCTTCATTGTTCTTTGAAGCACTAAATGCTCTTGTACAGATTTTTAAAATTGTTGCTTCTTGAATTAATGTTTCTTTTCTGCATTAGTTTCGAGTGAATTTTATCTTTCAGTATATATTTACGCTTTCTTCTCTTTTTCTTTCCCTTTTCATTTACCTTCTCCTTCTTTTGTTTAACTAATTACTACACTAATATGAGATGGCAATTAACCTGAAATACAGCAGGAAATTCTTAGGATATTTAGAAAAAAGGAAATTTCTTCTCAAATTTTAACACATTTTTTTACAAATTAAAATCTAATTAAATCCCAATCGATATTATTCGCTTTAAATACCTCATGAAAAATCTAGTTACTATTCGAAAAATATATAAATTATAACCTACATGCTTAAATTAAATATTAACTCTTTGCCCACATCTAGTATTCTATGCTTGATTATTCGATTAATTCCATTGTTAACGTAGTAATAATCATTGGTTAAACTTAAATTGTTATTGGATGTAAAGGGTTTCAACAATAACTCTTATTATTGTTGTTAATAGAAATATTACTGTTTAATGTTAAACAGACGAATAAGTTAGAAACAATATAATAGATGAAACAAAGAAACCATCTTCTGCTTCTCAGTTACGAATCATTTCTCTTTTTGCAACTGATCGTTGTGTGACTTTTTTTTGCTGAGCTATGCTTGGTGCGTTTTGTTTCAATGAGGCTACGGCCATCATTGGTTGGATTGTTGTATGGACAATCTTGGAACTGTTGAAATATTACATGTTCCCCCACTTACCCTCAATCGGAGATCTGTTTTTCGATCCCGATTTGGATCATGATGTTGTTACACCATCTGATCCACCTGCGACTAGAGTGGAATCCGTCCAAGTGGTTCGCTCTTACACGGTATTTAGGATTTGTCAGGCATTAGAACTTCCAGCGAAACTGGCTCCACCTGCTGCCCAGAAGTCAGAAATCACTGTTGTAGAATCCTATATGGTCTACAAGCTGTGCTCTGCTCTGGGTTTGCCTGCACGGATGGCTCCTGTTGGAGTGCCAGTTGTAGAATCCTTTGCGATCTACCAGTTCTGCTTAGCCTTGGACATTCCAGTGAGATACCGGTCGCAGGAAGACGCAGTTTAACATTAAAACTGACGTCGGCTGCCCGATGCAGTTTTCAGATCAGAACTGTCTTCGGATGCAGCAATGGAGGGTGGGTGGGCGGGGAGCGATAGTAGCCTACCTCCACGTGGTGCTCCCTGGGCAACGGTGCAGTTCTCTGGAATTGCATCGGCTAAGAGGCTACTGAAGAGTGAAAATAAATAGTGTACTTTTTATTTAGTTTAACAAAACTACACACTAAATTTTAAGTTTCTATCTACATCTCTGTTATAAAATTTTACAAAGGTGCAGGAACATTTCGTTGATTCACATTTTTCTAAAGTTGTTGCATCAATGATTAATTTGAAATCAGAAATGCTATTTGGTACATTTTTAAACCCACCTTTTATTTGTACAATGGCAGTATTACTTACAGTGCTAAAAATTAACAACTAAATTTCTCTACTGGGTTTTCTGTTTTTATAATTTTGGAACATAATCTTTTCTTTTTTCGAATTCGTTTTTCAGGAAAATACTAAAATTAAGTGTTAGCACTTTTGCTTCGTTGAATAATGTGTTAAAGATTGTTAAATTTTTGATTTCAGTTTTAACTTTATTGACTAAATTGAAAGCTGAGTTGAAAGTTAAGTTTCTACTTGAAATAGTTTATTGACAGAAATAATTTTAGAAAATATTACAAGCAATACTATGAAACAATAATAAATGTTATTTCTTGCATCTAATAAACTTTTAGCTTCGTATACAGCTGTATTATCGTTACTTACTTCATTTAAACATCAATAAATTCCTCCAGTGCATAACAATTTCTTTCAAACTGTATATGCACACATGGATACATGGACACAGATACATGGATATAGAATATATCAAAAGAATTGATAGAGAAATTTCAAATGCATACTTCTTACTTCAAAGAATATACCTGAGCTTTTTGAAGTTTGCATCAATAATTCTTCGATTTTAAAATGCTGTATTTTTATGTGTCAAATTTTTTCCTCAATTTTAAGTCGGGAAATTATTTCGTTTGAGTTTAAATACTCAAATTTTTGGCAATTACTTATATTCTTTTATAAACTGCAAATGCAAAAATAATCTTTTTTTTAAAAAAAATTAACCTATTATTAACCAAATTTTTATCAATGGTGTAAAAAATATTAGGAAACGTGAAATCAATTGAATTAGAACTATGAGTACAAATCAGTAATATAATTAGCAATATCAAACAATTATCCTAAAATAGTTTGCAATTTTATTTTTACTTTCTTACGTATGTAGTAAAAAGAAAGTAAAGTAACAGACAAAGAATTCCAATTCAAGATTTTGAAGAATCTGCACACTTTATATCACCTTGAGTTCAAAAAACAATTTTTTAATAAGACCGTCCTTCTGCCTGTCCATGACAAAGATAACTCAGAAACGCTTTCAGCCAGATGGTTGAAATTTGGTATACGATCTTCATAAATTTTCAGATTTCTGTCCGACTTAGTGTAAAAACCATTCAAAGGAATTCCATCTGTACGGCTGTTCGAATATAAGCTAGCAACGTAATTTCAAAAAATTAAGAGAGTTAGACAGATAAGATTCAGTACACAGATTTAACATCTATAGCATGATAGCATTTTTAATATGTGTATTCATTTATGTTCACCATATACACTGAAGTGAAAAAAGTCATGGGATAGCAATATGCAAATATACAGATGGCAGTAGTATCCCAGCGAAAAAGTATAAATGCGCAGTTCGTTTTCCAGAGCTTTCATTTGTGTTCAAGTTATTCATGTGAACAGGTTTTTCTTGATTTATGGCGGCACGACGAGAATTAACAGACTTTGAACGTGGAAGGTTAGTTGGAGCTAGACGCATGGGCGGATATCGTTAGTGAATTAAACATTCCGAGATCCACAGTATCAAGAGTGTGCCGAGAGTATGAAATTTCAGGCATCACATCCCATCATGGACAGCGCAGTGGGAGACCACCTGCACTTAACGACCGAGACCGCTGACGTCTGTGTAGAATAGTCAATGTTAATAGACACGCAACACTTCGTCAAATAACTGCAGGAATCAATGTGGAACGTACGAGGGGCGTGTCCGATAGGACTGTGCGGCGAAATTAGTCTTCCTTGGGCTATGACAGCAGAAGACCGACTCGAGTGCCCTTACAGACAGCACGACATCACCTGCAGCGACTCTCCTGGACTCGTGAGCATATCGACTGGTCCCTAGACAGGTGGAAAACCGTGGCGTGGTCAGATGAGTCACGATTTCAGTTGTTACTAGCTGATGGTAGAGTTCGAGTGTGGCGCAGACCCCAAGAAGCAATGGACCCAAACTGTCAGCATGGCACTGTTCAAGCTGGTGGTGGCTGCATAATGGTGTGGGCTGTTTTTAAATGGCATGGACTCGGTCCTCTGGTGCAACTGAACCGATCATTGACTGGAAATGGTTACGTTCAGCTGCTTGCAGATCACTTGCAGCCATTCATGGACTTCACGTACCCACACAATGATGGGATTTTTATGGATGACAATGCGCAATGTCGCCGGGCCAGAACTGTTCGCGATTGGTTTGAAGAACATTCCGGACAATTCCAGCGCATGATCTGGCCACCTAGATCACCCGATATGAATCCCATCGAGCATTTATGGGACATCATCGAAAGGTCCGTTCGTGCCCAAACTCCTGCACCATCCACACTTTCACAATTATGAACGTCTATACAGACAGAATGGCTCACTATTCCTGCAGAGGACTTCCAACGACTTGTGGACTCAATGACACGTTGAATTGTTGCACTTCTCCGGGCAAAAGGAGGACCGACACGATATTAACAGTCATCCCATGACTTTTGTCACTTCAGTGTATATCCATTCAACTTGTTAAATATTTTAACGATAGACAATTTTATGGAGATTTCTTTATTTTTTACTATTTTTTTTCACATTATTTGATGGTATCAACTAGGATTATGTTCTGATGTGATGTTACGCGTTATTAAAATGATAAAAAATGAGATCTATAAAATAAAATTTAAGAAATAAAACAGTGAAACAGTCGTACTTATTCTACTTAATAAATCAGGAAATTAGTACTTAGGTTATAAATTTTTATTCTTATACGGTTTCCTTATACCAAATTTGAATTTTAAGAACAGTTTTTATTATTTTTTAAGCATTGTTTTATAGTAAAAGATATATATTTTTGTGCTGAGTACTGTAAAGTATTGGTTTATGATAAAAAAATATTTTTTACTAATTATTTTTGTATATATACATATTTACATTGAAGGAAAGAAACACCACAATAAAAATTTTATGTTTCACAGAAACGACCATAACAAACTATCCAAGACGCAAAAGAACAATAAGAGTAAAAGAATGTATACATTCGATCCAGGAAGTTATTATAAAAAACAGATTTTAAAATGTGATATTTATATTTATATTACTTCACTTGATATTTGGTTCATGTGCATTTGAAAACTGAAAACTAAAAACGAAGTATAACTTCATACATTGGAAATATATTTTATTAAGATGAAAATGTCGGAAATATTTCTAGTTTTAAATTTATACCTATTGCTATTCAAATCTTAAAATCATCTTGAAAAATTAGCCAGAAAAAATTGTTTTTATTTTTAGTAACTAAAGGTTTTTTTGTAATTATACTTATATGCCATAAATATATAAACAGCTATATATTCAAGTAAATACGTAGACATATCTGCATATATTTCATTTAATTTCTTATACAATGGAATTTAGCATAAAGTATTAAATTTTTGGAATGATGGGAAGGTATTCTTCGGTTTACAAATTAAGTAGAAATTAAAAATCATTTTACAATCGATATTTCAATTTAGGAAACTATTAATTACAATTATGAATAACAACCCTTTTAATATTTAGAGTGCGAGCAATTTACATTATATGTACAATCTTAAAAAAGAAAAGTATGTAAAATGAATTTTCTTCTCCCGATACCAGCATATCATCCAATGAAAACATAAAAAACTTTAAAAAGAAATTAAATGTTCCCATATTAAAATAACAACACCGACATTGTCAATTCAACAGATAAAATTCGTCACATTGAACTAATTAAAAGTGAAAGTAATACACTATATCTATATAAATTAGTACTATTAACTTAATGGATAAAAATTATTACAATAGTTGTTTCTTCCTTAATATTTTAAGAAAAAAAAACATTCTGAGGGAAACAAAAGTAGATCCAGAAGAGAAGGTCAATCCATTTCATTCTCAAGATTTAACTCTTCTGTATCTAAACCAAACTGGTTTTGTCCGGATGCTTTTTAAAAAAGGTGGGAGAATTTAAAATCATCATAAGCAAAAAAAAAAAAAACACTCGAAGTTAAATAGCGGATTTTACGTGCTTTCGGATTGTTTTGCATAATTAGGTGGATAGCCGCACCCAACCTAAATATGTCAAAGAAACCTTGAAGACAGCATGGGAGCGTTTGTATAAAAGAGCGAAACAGAATCACTTTCTCATCATCCCCGTGTGAGCACCTGATCCTAACCACAACCATGATTGCAAAGGTAAGATGGATGAGCTAATTTATAAAGAAATTTTTCTGGATAGAAATTTTGCTGTATTTAAAGACAAATTGTTTTTAATAGACAAGTTTACTGTATTTCATAGAAACATTTACTGTATTGAAAACAAATTTACCGTATTTAATAGACAAATTTACTGTATTGAAAGACAAATTTGCTGTATTTAATAGATAAATTCACTGAATTGAAAGACAAATTTACTGTATTTAATAGACAAATTCACTGAATTGAAAGACAAATTTATTGTTTTTAATAGACAAATTTACTGTATTTAACAGACAAATGTACTGTATTGGAAGACATTGACTGCATTTAATAGACAAATTTACTATATTTAGTTGATGGGTTTACTGTTTTTAATAGACAAATATTTTAATGTATTTAATAGACAAATATTTTAATGTATTTAATAGACAAATATTTTACTG
>JAPMOQ010001018.1:2823-27331 GCA_026543055.1 Argiope trifasciata | reverse complement strand
AGCGAAAAATAAATATCATTCTGATATTTCCTAATTCATTGGATTTTCATTATTAAATTTATTTCTTTGACAAATAGTTAACCTTTATAACTCATCTGCTTGTGGTTCTCTTGCCGTCTAACAACTCTAGTCAGGTGTTTAGAAAAAAATGGTACTTTAATCACTACGTGCACAGAAGCTTTACAAATTTACTTTACTTCGAACAGCTTTGTTACGGCTACAGTAATTTCTAATAAATTTTTGAACACATTTTTAAAAGTAAATTTTAATAAAACTAAACTAGAAGGATTAGCTTTATGATTTTTATTTTCATTCTTATCAAACACATCATCAGCATAGACAATCTGAATTCCTTTGTTTGAATTGAGTTGCTCCTGTGCTTAATTAATTTGCGTCATTTTTATAAACATCAATACTGGATACAATATTTCTTATATCTTCCTCATTTGAATAAAATGCCTTATAAACTTGCTACGATATCTTCACAGTGTTGCATATCAGTCAAAATATCGATCATTCTGGAGATAATGTACTATATCTTGTATCAGTAAGGTCTTGTTCTTTTGATTATTTACTTCAGAAAATATTTCAGATAATTTACTTTTCATAATCCATTTCTGTAGAAGAAGACATTCTATGTTTTGATTCCAGATCTTTCAAAATAACAAGTACAGTACCTCTTTCTGCCCTTTTTTGACGATATGGAGTTTGTTGATGTTGCTTTTCTTAAACGAATTATCACTGATGCTGGTATTTCTTTTCTTAAATGAATTGTCAGTGATTACTTTCCCTTGTCCATAGATTGTCTTGATTTAATGAGATAATCTAGCTAGAAATACTATTAGTATGCAGATTTCGGGAAATGCTGTTTTCAACGATTTAACTTCGCTAGCTCTCAAAGATGAGTAGTTATTACATGTCCTAAATCCATAAATAATCCGAGTTAGCTCTATTGCTTCATGTAAACATTTCCTTTCATCTCCATTACCTTACCTTTAATCACTTTTTTTGAAGATAAAATACCTCCTCTGTGCATGCGCAAAAGCACACGGGGTTTTAGAATCTGAGATTCAATTTTTATCATCCCATGTAGAAGGAAGAAAGGAAACGGAATTCTAGGTAAGCAGAATTAATTAAACTGACGCCACACACAATAATACCACTTCACGGACAACATGGAAGATTCTACAAGAATGCCTTTTCCTGGGAAGCAGGAAAAATTGAACTGACATGTGAACACAATATTTTACCAAATATATCATTTTTATTAACCTATTTGACAGTGTGTATCAAGAAGATGAGTTTTCTAAACGAGGATAGGATTGTCCTTAACATTTCCGAAAATTCATCAGTTAAAAATTTTTCAAGCTCTAACATCAGATTTCTAAGCTTAGAATTAAATTCCAAAAGTGGTATTATTTAAAATAAAAGCTCTGAAATACAAATTATTCGTTCGTTATCTACTTATATTTGTTTTTGTGCATACTAGTATTTGTCTAATCCCCAAACGTGCAAATGAATGAATATTTTCTTTAAAACATGATGGATTTTAAGAACCTTTTTCAAGGAGCTTTGAAACGTCCTCATGCCACGTTATTGGAAGAAATTTAAGGATTTATGGCATAATTATGTATAATTATTCCTTTAAAAATTCCTAGTAATAACTAAAAAATTGCACTAATAAAATTCTAACACTTCATAATTCATTCATTTTTCAGAGCAGTGAGGAATTGCTTTTTGTTTAAGTGTTAGAATGATCACATATAACCAATGGGACCTGGATATTACGCAAAAATTAATATTTAGTAATTTTTCAACATTTATAAACATAAACAATACGAAATGTTTTTTTTTTCTTCTTTTAAATCATACTTTCAAATGAAAGCATTTATCTTTCCTTTAACAGTCCAAATATCATCTAAATTAATATTATGCATTAATTGACGTTTGCGTTATTTTAAATTCGTGTCTTTATTTTATGTGAAACAAGTAATTTCTTCTGCATGTGTGCTAAAGAGCTATGTAGGAGACTTGGATTGCGAGTAAACAAGATATAAAAGCCAATTCTCAAATTAATAATTAAACACCATAAAAATTTTGAATTTCAGCGCTAACCCGTTTAAAACATCCCCTCATACACAAAAATTAAAAACAAAAAGTTAAAAATCACATTCAATATGTAAGTATAAAAGTTTTTAATGAAGGTTAAATTAAATAAATATTCCATATCATGATTTTTGTATTAAGAAACTAAAATTCCTAAATAAAATACCAAATTGCGAAGAAATTGAGTATACATTTTGATAAATATTAACGGGAAAATCAAAATATTAATAAAAAATTCTATTGTTAATACCTAATATTTATTTTAATAATTTTTGATAGGATTCTTAATTTTACTCTTAAAACCCATATATATATGCTTTTTTTGCATAACTGAAATGAACTAATTCATATGAAAATTACATAAATTATTTAACCTTAGAAGATCTTAAAACAAAAAAAGCAATAGCAGATACAAACATTATTTGTTGTATTTTTTATATTTCAAAAAATTAAATATTTTCAAACAGATTTTGTTTATGAAAAGACGTATCAATTCTTATAATTTAAAAGGATTATCATTGTCTCCAGTAAAGATAAACGCGCTACTAAGTTAGTGTTGAGAAAATGATTAGAATAATAATTTGAAACATATTTGGATTAAGCACTAAACTTATAAATTAATAGACTAGTTTCATTAAGAAAATCATTTCATTTCATCAGATATTATTCAATTAGCGTAATTCCTTTAATTTTATGTAACTTCAATTAAAATCTTTTTTCTTATTTAACCGAAATCAAAAACAAATAAAAAATAAAGGAATAAAGAATAAATAAGAAGTAATTTAAAATGATTCTTTAACAATTTTAATTAAGTGATTGAAATCAAAATGGAATTGTTAAAGATTTTGATAATCAAATGTTATTAAAAAGTCTATCATTTTTGTCATGGATTCAATTGTTTCTTTAATGCAATCGCATTATGAGTCCTGAAAAAAAATGTTAAGAACTTCTGCTGTCTATTAATAATGTAAAACCATTTTACTATTCATCATATCTTATTGTCATGTTAATTTTGGTTGTTGTATTCGTTTAATACATTCTGTTCATAAACATCTTGATGCAAAATATGATTCTAAATTTTAGAATACCTTTTTAGATAAGAATAACTCAATTTCCTTTAAAATAAATAAATACAAAACACTAGGGCATACAATTAACATTTGCGTCAGAAAGAGAAAATAGTTATTATTAATGATCTGGAAATATATGAGAAGGTCATGCTTTACACTTTTTGTGACCAAACTAGATCAGAACTGGGCCTAATTATCATTATTCTTCCTGGTGAAGAACAAGATGAACTTCCTTCAGTGACAATGTAAAAACAAAAGACATGCATTTTAGCATATATTCGCCCAATTATGCACAAGCAAATGAGGAGCCGCACCCATCAGAAATATTCCAGAATCCTCCGTCCTTGAAAATTCTCCTCAAAATTAGGTATAAAAGAGCAACCGAGAGTCACCCTGTCATCTATCTCGTCAAGAGCACCTTTTCCAAACGCCAACCATGTTCGCTAAGGTAAGCATAGCTTTTAAAGTAATTTTTCAACTTTTAGAAAACTCTAATTATTTTGAGTGCAACTAACTAAATCTTTTTAATTGAGAAAATGGTTAATGTAGATCTAATTAGTATTAAATCTGAAATAGAAATATTTTCTAAATTATTTGCAAAATAATCAATGATAATGAATCATATGCTGATTTCCAAACCATTTGATTTCATAATTGAAAGCAATATTCAAATTAGAATATTTCTTTAGACGATAAAAATTATGTGCTTTGGCTAACAGATGGATTTCTAGAAAAATTATGGTCTAAATCTTAATACAGTAATTTTACTATTCCTCGTATTTAAAAAAATGTTTTTAGAAATTAACATTTAAACTAAGAAAGAATGCCACTCTCTGCAGTTAAAATCTATATAGTTGTCCAGTTTTGAATATGAATTAATTTAGAAAACTGACTAAATTTAATTAGTATTGATACTGTAGTAGAAATATTTATTGAATTTTGGATGTGATTATCACTGATAAGGACTCAACGGCTGATTTCCCAACCATTAGATACAGGCATATGATTCCTGATGTAGTATTACTTTAAATGATGAAAAAAAGATTATATTTCATTATTTTTTCGCTAATAAATATTCATCTACAGAAATTACGTTCAAATCTTTATACAATTATATTCTACTTCATATTTAATAAAAAGTGTTTGAAAAATTAACATATGAAATAAGAAGAATTAACTCTTTGTCATTAAAATCTACAAAGTTATACATCTTTGAATTTCACTATTTTAAGTCAATCTTTCTACAGGTGACGCTAACACAATTTTTCTTAGGTAAGAGTCGCCTGTTGATTTTCATACTTCTGTCACTCATTGAAACAATCTAAATTTAACTGAAATAGCTGTTTTTCCAATTGAAAGATATGCTGTTCTCTAACACTTAGAAATCTTTCTTGGGTCGTTGTTTAATTAGACATGCCAAAATATTTTATAACTCAGGTTTTGAAATAATCATTTGTGTTACCAGCATTAAAAATTACATTACAGTATTAATTCAATTCATTTTTTCAACAAGAATTTTAACTATCTAAAGTCAAAAAAGTATAACAATCTAACTTAAAGATAGTTTTAATTTTATGATGTAAATTCATTTCCTAGATTTCACTTTGTCTAAAAATGCCGTGAAGTTAATGTCAATAGAGCATGACTTTTATTTCGCATCGTTATTTCAACAATCGTAGAGTAAAGCTATATCCTTTCAAATTTAATTTCTTATGAGAGCGCTCATAATGGTTTTTGAAAAAATGATAACTCTCTAATTATTTGAGGAAATTATTTACAGGAATGCAGTTAAAAGCTTAATGACGGTATTCAGGATATGATATAAAAGCTTTTGATTAAAGATAAGGGAAGGTTTAAAATAAAGAACTGTAGTTTGATTCCACTTTACATTCAAATTACAGCTAACAAAGACATTTAAGACGTGAATTAAAACTTAAGAAATTAACTAATATAATAGGCTCCTTAAAATCGCAAAATATGCAATTTTTATCAAGATATTTCTGGAAATAAACATATTAATTAGTGTTTCGTATCATATATTTAAATATATATTTTGGTCAACTATAAAAAGTGATATAAAACTAAAAATAAATAAATAAAAACTAATATTTTTTTAACTAATACCAAACAGGTATAAATTAACTTAAGGGATAGGAAATGTAAATTGAAATTTGTATCTCTTGTCTCATTTCAAGACCAGAAATTCAAATAATATTGTCTTCAGATATTTTTGAGTTCTCATGAAAACTCTTCATCAGTTTTGTTTAAAATTTAAGATATGCTAGTAAAAAAGCTAAAGGGGATTTTTTTGTTGGGGTTTTTATTTATTCCTATGGAAATTAGTTCTACAATTTTTACAGATTTGTTAAGAAATAACTTTTATGAACTGATTTGTTCTCATTGTTTTCAGATCGCCATCTTGTGCGCTGCTGTTGCAGTAGTATCCGCCAATCCTCTTTTGGCAACCTCTGTCGTCAATGACGGAAACAGCATCAGTGCAAAGACACAAGACGTAAGTTGGCTCATTTGGCTTCTTTTTTAAAATATTCTCTGTTATTTGTAATATTCTGAATTCGGGCAATATTTACGTTTTCTTTAACTCTTTAGATAAAAGCACCATAAGTCTACATTTTATATTTTAAGTTTCTTTTTAGTATAATCAAGAATTTAAATGTCCCTTTTTTGGCAAATTCAGTGATAATTTTGCAATTAACAGATTGAAAGTAATTATAGATGCAAAAGTTTTAAAATAATCTGTTTTTTTAAGATAGAAAATTAATTATTTCCAGAAATCGGAAGAATGGTGCTAATTTCAATAATAAAAATGTTTACAATATATTTTACAAATTTACTAAAATACGATTCGATTTAAAGTGAACTTTGAATGGAAACTAAAAAAAATTTAAAAACTTAAAACTAAACTTTTTTTAAACTTTGTCTTCCGGTGTTGGTTTGGAAAAGTAGGAATTCATATAACTCCAGCTTTTTATTATCAGACCTACCCTTCCGCCACATTAGACCAGAATGTACTAGACATTTTCACTATTAGATTATTAAATGAATAATTGAAGAAAACAGTCTTTCACTTTGAATAGCGAAAGGAAAAAACATATTAAAAAAACACATCAAACATCACGAATTAAATTTGCTTTGATTCCCAGGCAATCGGCAACTACGCTTTTAACTACGGCACTGCCACCAACGCCAGGGCTGAAGTCGGAGATGCCGCCGGAAACAAGCAAGGAAGCTACACCATCACCGACATTGACGGTCGGGCCCGAAGAGTCGACTACGTCGCCGATGCTGCCGGTTTCAGAGCTTCCGTCAAGACCAACGAACCCGGAACCGCCCTCAGCGCCCCAGCTTCCGCCGCCATCGCTAGTCCCTACGCTCCACCAGTCGCCCCATTGGCTCCAGCTGTTGCTGCCCCAGCCCTTGCTGCTGCTCCTCTTCTTGCTGCCCCAGGACTCGCTTACAGCGGTCTTATTGGACACGGAGCTCTCGGCTTTCCATATGGAGCCGGACTTCTCGCCCCTGGAATCGCAAAAACTTACATCTGGTAAATTAAGGTGAGAACTTATTTAGTAAATCAGTTTTATTTGCCGTTTTGCAGAATTTCGCAGCCTTTGTAAATATGTTGGGTTAATTACAATGATGATAGTTTTTGTGTTTTTATTTTTTGCAAAAGAAAAATCGTTACTATTGATATTTAATTATGTATATTTGTCTTAGTTATCACAAAAATATATATTTGTTATTTTTTACTATATGTCCAATTTTTTATTATAATTAAAGATAAAATATTGTCAGATTAGATAAATGGACACCACTTTCTTTACATACAATTATATATTTAACCCTCAAGACGCTTAGGCCACGGTGGCCTGGTGGTAAGGTCTCGGCTTCGGAACCGGAGAGTTTCAGGTTCGAGACTCGATTGCACCGAAGAGCCGTCATGTAAGGAGATATCTGGCATGTTAAATCTGTCAGGTCAAACGTCTTCGCGCAGGTGTGGAAAGAGGGGTGCCAGTTCAGGTTTCGTCTTCGGCATCTGAGCATGATTCGAAATTAAGGAGTCCGTAACAAAATAGCCCTTTTGTTGCTTTACAACAGAACATTAATATAACTAAACTAAACTAATCAAGTCGCATATTCCATCATTTGCACAGGTGTGCAATTAGGCCATTTTCTATTTCATCCTTCGTTTTTCGCAGTTAGAGTTGTATTTATACAGTTTCAGATTTTTTTCATTATTATTATATCGTGTCATTATTCTTTAACATATATAATATCACTTCATTTTATTTCAAAACTATTTCAGATATTTATAATCATCGCATCTAAATAGTGATTTTCAAAAATTACCCAGTGAAACTGTTA
Source organism: Argiope trifasciata (assembly GCA_026543055.1). Lineage (NCBI taxonomy): Eukaryota > Metazoa > Arthropoda > Arachnida > Araneae > Araneidae > Argiope > Argiope trifasciata. Next base: position 19,775 of record JAPMOQ010001018.1, on the reverse strand, counting down.
AAATAAGGATGTATTAAAAATTTCAAATCAAATCACTTGATATTTAAATTTTAGTACGATTGGAGAATAGTTTGTATAATTAAATTAAAATTTTTAAAATAAGTTTTAATTATTAATATTTAATTCAATTCTCATGCTTCATTCTTTAATTTATTTTAATTTTAAAAAGAATAGCATATTTTATAGATCGTTATCTCGTGCTACGCAAAATGCAATCTTATTACAATTTAATCAATAATGTTGTAGAAAGATTTTTAATTTTAAAATTATTTGTGAATTTAATGAAATAAATATCATTTTAAAGCGAAATAAACTATGAGTTTGAATTATTTTTATGGAGTTACTTTTATGCTTCTAATTACATTCACTAAATTAAAGTTTCCAAATGCGTGTATCTGACCGTGGTTCAAAATTACGAGGTCCGTCCCAAAATAGCCCTCGTGTTGCTTTAAAACGGGACGTTAATATAACTAAACTAAACTAAAACTCCAAATGCGTGTAAGACATAAACATGATCATACAAGACATTAATCATTAAGATAATTAAAGTATGTATGTTTCATTGTTTCATAAATATATCTTGTATGAACATGTTTTCAACTTGTATTATGTAATCATTTATCGATTAAATGATTTGTATAGACTCATTATGTAACATAAAATGAAATTTTTGTTCATTTCTCAATAAATCCTTTTTTATTTTAGATTCCTCTAATCTTGGACAAAATAAATGGCTTTGGAACTAAACAGACATCGACCAAAGGAAAATAATTTGCAGGGTGCTAACGGCGTATCGAGGTTGGGTATTATGACATATGTCTGAAGCTTTATTGCTTAGTCTTTCATGTAAATAGCATTTGAACAAATAAAAGCAAGTGCTAAAAAGTTTGTTTGTCATTTCAATTATTATTATTATTTTTTTTGCTTCCCTTTCCAGTTGCCAAAATTTTAATATTACTTAAACTAAATCTTGCCAGTAATTAAAAACAAAACGCATGGCAGAAGTGTTTTCATTTTCTGTTTCCTTGGACATTGAAACATTGAAGATGACACTTGCTCATGTTTGCTTATATCCTTATAATGACAAATGCCGTTTAAACATTTTAACTCCATTCATGTAAGATTAAACAAAAGAAAATATTGGTTTCATTTAAATATGATTGCGAAACTAAATTATAAAAAAATGAAATACTATTTGCAAATTTGATTAAAAGACAAAAAATATATATAAAAGAGAAAAATCATTAGTTATGGTTACCAATAATAAAGAATAATGTATGTTTATATATGTATCTTTGAACTACAGATAAACTCTTATAACCTTAAATAATAAGTTAAGTAAAATAAATATTATTAGATGGGAATGAGCAACTCGTTTTTTTCCTATATAAGGGAATTTTTTAACATTTTAATTAATAAAAATTAAAGTAGAATTTGATATTTTTCCCCGTTAACTTTTAAAAATATTAAAGTAAAATACATACATTTTACCACATTTTAAAATTTTGATTTTTTTTTATAATTAAGACTAATTTTCTCATTATAATTAATAAATCATAAATTTTGTTCAATGAATAATACCAATTTAGTTATAATGCCCTATTTTTTGAAGAATTTCAATATTTAAAAAAAAAATATTCTTAACATAATTTTAAATAATACAAGCAATAATAGTTGCAATGAAATTCAACTCCACCTCAATGTTTCACCAAATATTTTATTGTTATTTTCCTACATTGTCAAAAGGAAAGATTGAAGTTCAGGAGTAAAATAGGTGAATTTATAACATATTTAGTTTAATTGTTGGATAATAAAGTGAAGTACCATGAAAGTGTCCATTAGTGAACCAATTAGTTTAGTTCAGTTTTATGCTCTATTTTTGCAGAATTTCAATATCTTTTTAAAAATATTCTTAGCAGAATTTTTAATAATACAAGCAATAATAGTTGTAATGAAATTCAACCTCCTCAATGTTTCAAAAAATATTTTATTGTTATTTTCTTACATTGTCAAAAGGAAAGATTGAAGTTAAGGAGTAAAATAAGTGAATTTATAACAAATTTAGTTTAATTGTTGGACAATAAAATGAAGTACCATGAAAGTGTCTTTGCAATAAAAAAATATATAGGTTGTTTACAAGATAGTTACGTTTCTAATTGCTCTTTGATACAACAGGAGTCGACTTGGTTAGGAATGTTCATATTCCCAATAAATAGAACAGGTATAAGACTTTAAAATCATGATTTGATTTTTGTCATAATTTAATACTTAAAATGCTTCCTGAGGGAGCCATAACTATCAAGTTTTGTATGAGAAATTTAATTAAAATAAGAAAAAAAAATCTTGTTGGTGTAAAGAATGGCAATGAAAGGCAGCTATCAAAAACAAACATTACTTCTTTCATGTGTAAAAGAGATCCAGATTTACAGAATTTTTATTAACATGAAGGTGTTCGTTTTTTTCAACAATATATAACTAAGCTTGAATATGAAAAATTATTGCCTTCAAAATTAATTTCTAAACAAGCAAGATTTAAAGAAAAATATTGCCAGGATTTTAAATTTAATTAAAGTTTACTTTAAAGTTAATGAGATAAATATAAAATTCAAAATTTATAATTACATCATTAATAATATCTTGATTATTTTTGATTTCTATAATCAGTTATACTTTTTGTAATAATAAAAAATAAAAGTTTTCTAAACTGAATGCTAATAATCTTGATTATTTTGAAACAAAATTATTTATGCATGCTCTGTATATATATGAATAATTAGTTCATTGATTGTTATTTTTTAAAATTTTTAGAAAACGATCATAAAGGAAATAATACTTAATTTATACTTAAGAATACATCATCAGTTCATATTATTCAAGAATAAATCATCCTTTAATTTCATTTTTTTTAAAGTTGGGGTTATCTAGATTTGTATGTTTTAGTTACTTTTCCATTTTAATTAATTTTTAAAGAGCATTTATCAAAAATAAAAAAATTGTACAATAATTACATTAATTAAACCCTATATGTAAAAATTTATTTAAATAGATGGAAAAAAACGTCATTTAAAGGTGAAATAAAATTAAGAAATACAACCTCTTTAGTTACTTAATAGTTCTTTTGAAGATTATCTTCAAATTACATTCCTAATCTTTCCTAGTCTTTAAAATCATTAAAATTTTATTGTTACACGAAGAAGCGAAGACGATATATATACAGCCTATAATGAATGACAACCATAATGCAACAAAGCAGTTGTTTTTTTTACTAAAAAATTATTATCAACATTTTATTTTTAAAACAAACGATAATGGGTTTTAAATGCAATTGATGTAATTTTATTCCAAGATGTATTATGGCCTATAATGTATATATTGTTGAAAACCAAGAAAAGAAGGTAATTTACAATCCAAATTTTGATTGTATATATAAAATTATAATTCTTGCTTGTAGAATTGTAATTTTTTACAATTAAAATGAAAAATAAAATATAATTGATTTTTCCCATATTTGCCTTTAATTTTGAAATTTCTCTTGGTTTATTAATTTATTATTTTCATTTTCTTTCATACTGCTTAAGATATCGACATTATGCCTTATTAGTTTTAAAATAATAATAATTATCCTCATGTGTTTAAATTCTACACATCATTCATATCAGTGCTTTATACGCTCGAGGCAGACTGCATCAGTAAACACTTTTAATGAAAATTTCTCAATGATTATCTTCTTTTAGAATTATAAATAAAATATAGAAAAGCTTATAGTTTTGGAGTCTAAGCTGTTTTGTTATGCTAAAGCTTTATTTTATATAGCACGAATTCCCATAATTTAATATTCTTTTTTGCTGGGTCCCGGGTCATGCTGGTATTTCAGGAAATGAAAGGGCTGATTTCGCAGCTAAATCTACATCAACATTTCTGTCCCAGTCACTCCCATATTGTGATGCTAAAAGGTCACTTGCACGCCAAATTTTTACTACTTGGCAAGAATCATGGGATCTGCAGATCCACAATAAAATGCATTCAATAAAACCCAGGACTGATTTGTGGTATTTTCACTCTATACGAGAGGTGGATGTCAAATTGACACGCCTCCGTATAGGGCATACTCGTTATACACATAAATACCTCATTTAGGCGAGGTGGCTCCTAAGTGCCCAGCTTGTCCTATTTTTCCATGAAACATATTTTGATCGAGGGCCCGTCTTTTAATTCATCTCGTTTTCACTTTTTTAATTCATCGTCATTAACATTACAAGACCTCTTGGGTGAAAAATTCCACTCAAACATTTTAAATTTTTTAAAAATCCATTGGCATTTACTATTGTATTTAACTTCCGTTCACGCTTGACTTTTACATTGCATCAGGGTAACACCTTTTTAGCATCTTTGTTTCATTTACCTTTTTAACCTTGTACGTATTTGAGTTTGGTATTTGTAAATTGATACTATTCTGCTTTTATTTTTATCATGTGAGTTTTATGTAATTTGGTCTACAATTTTACCATTTGCTTGGTGCAGCATGATGAAGTGTGGTTCTTGAGCCAAAAAACCCTAATTAACCACCCAACCCATAATTTGACACCGTTGACCAATCAATCAACAGTTATGTACGACATATTAACTTTAAGAATGAAGCATATTTTATAAATAATTATTCTATGGCTTAAAAATCAAAATGTATTCGTTAATATTGAAAAGATACATGGTAATATCCATGGGAATTGAAATTACAATCGAAATTTTTATAAAAAAATATGTTGTCTTACTAATTTTTTCCCGTAGACGTTTTCTCCAAAAAAAAAATGACCAGTCATATTTTATTAGCCAATTTTAATTTGAAAGGAGCGCAGCTTTCTTCACTGAAGATTTCTGAATTCTTCAAATTTACTCTTCGATTTCGTTTTATTTCCTGACTCATTTTCGCTAATTTGATGAATAATATGTGGCGAAAAATGTACATGGTGTAAATAAGAATTATTACTTGCTGAGCAGCTGTCAGTTTGAGGCGATATTTAATTAGTTTTAATTACATTTAACACATTATTTAATTACTTATTCAAAGGTTGTTTTTAAAATCTTTCTTGTTATGATTTTTTTATATTTGTTTGTTTGTTTTTTAATTTTTCAGTAAATTATTATGAAACAGTTCTTTACAATTATTTAATTACAGTTAATTTCCATAGTGACTTTATTGTTTATTTAGCTAATTAACGAAGTTCAAAATTACTTAGAAACTAGATTTAATACTGCTTAAAATATAAAGATGGAAAGATGCAGATTGTCTCGAAAGAATGAATAATATAAATATGCCAATAATAAATGAATAATATAAATATGTTGTTTAATTACAGCATTATATTTATGTATTTCCTTTCTTCCTCCGTGTTTTTGTGCAGGTTAAATACATTTTATAAAAATTTTTTAACTTATAACATTTTATAATAACTTTTTAACTTATAACATTTTATAATAGGTTTTTAAAGAAAATATTCCAATGTGTCTCCCCCTTTTTTTGAGAATATATCATATAAGGTTTCCACACTGAAAGATTTAACATGGTTTATATTCATCACTGTCTAGATTTTATTATAGTAGAATACATTAAGTAGAAAAGAATAATGCAATTGATAATGCAGTTCTAGCATTAAATTAATACTTCTGAAAGTTTTGAAATAGGAAGGATTCTTGTTGTAAACTTCATAATAGAAAAAAAGGACTTTTTTTTGGCGGGGGATACTATAGTTGAATACATTACATATAATAGTAGAATACATTTTATTAAAGTAGAATGCATTAGGAAAAAAAGAATAATGCAATTGATTATTTAGTACTAGCATTAAATTAATACTTCTATAGGTTTTGATATAGGAAGGATTCTTGTTGTAAACTTCATAATAGAAAAGAAATTGCTTTTTATTGGGGGGGGATAAATTTCTATGAATACCAGAATGTGATATTATTTGCCTTTCATTGGAATGAATAATATAACTAAGAACAGAGAAAAAATTATAAATAGATTGAGAAATTTCACAAAATGCTTTTGAATAAACTATCAAAAAACGCTTTCAAAAATTGGCTTGTTTTATTTTTAATTCTAAGGCACTCTGTATCAATACGTGGTCAATTATTATGATTATGATTCCCGAATCGATACTGTTATCAATTCTAAGCATGAAAAAGATTCAGCCATACGTTCAATAAGATCTTTTGTTTATTTCTTTTCACATCTGTTTTTTTTTCTTTTTTTGGAATTAAAAAGCTTATTTCAAGTCATTCAGTTTAATCAAATATCTATGCATATTTTCCCTTACATTAATAATAATATGCAATGCATTTTAATAAAAAAAATTAAAAAATCATTCAATGTATTGAAAACAGAAGTTAGAAGGTTTAATCACTATTATTTTTGTTTAAAGACCTGTAAAATAACCTTCAAACTCTGCTTAAATGGATTTTAAAGTTACTCGAGGCATATACAATTATTCATCACTAAATGCATTCATTTTTGCGATAAATTATTATTTATTTAGAAAGAAAAAGGAACAATTTCTAACTGATTTTGTGATTTCATTGCATTTACTTTTAAATACTTTTCACTCAAGCGACATTTTAAAAAAAGACTTACCGCTAAAAATAATTATGAATTATTGTAAATTATCTACAAATTAAAATGAATTATTGCTATGTTGTGCTTAGAGAAAAAAATTAGAAGCATATAAAGAAATATTTTTATTGAAAATAACTGGGTATTCAAAACACATCATTTTCAATACATTATATTTAAATTCTGTAGATATTATTAAATTCAATAAAAAAAAATTTTAAGCTATTTTCTTAATCTGGATATCTTCAGTATACTCATTCAATGAAGGTAGTGGTTTTCGTCATCCGATATTAACAGAATGCATGGTTCTTGGTTTATTTTTTCCAAATAAGACCTGGAGCGAGAATTCCGCCGTTCAATCCAACAAGTCCACCATTCAAAAGCAAAGGCGATGCTCCTACCAATCCAGGGCCGATGATTCTGCTATCAGTGCTCACTGCTCCAGGAATGGAGACGACAGATTGAGTAATAGCACCAGGAGTCACGATTCCGGCATTGAGAAGTCCGGGAGCCAATACTGCGGCATCGATGACTGCAAAAGCAGCAAGAAGAAGAGCGACCTAAAATTGATGCATAAAATGTAATATTTAAAAAATTACATGCATGAGGCATACTTGGTTTAACAGAAATTATTGTATCCTTCTCAATGATATACTTTCACTAAATATTGTAAGATAAATTTTGCTCAATATCATCAAATAGGATTCGATAATAAAATAAGATCCTAAACAAATTAGTTTCAATGTTAATAAAAATAATAAAATATTTGCAATAGAACTTATCGAATTATATTCAAGAATTGTTTTTTATTTTTACTTTTTCTAGTATCGTTCTTCTAGCTTACATCCAAAAATTGACCCTTCGTTCATGATACTAAACTGACTTGATAAGAACCGACTTAGATTGTAAAATTCATGTCTGACATGATTCATTTTGTGCCACATGTACTTTCTTTACTATCTATTTAGAGCTTTCAAATGGATCCATGGAGCATTCAAAAATGCTTCGTGTAAGTATTGCAATCCTCATCTGTCTCCATTGACGGGAATTATCTATATAACTACACCTAACATTTAATTGCTTTAATGACGGGCCATCAGGTCATTTGTCCTGGATTGACCATTATTAACGTTATCGAAACTGTAAGTCAACTTCTTTTGAATTGCTTTTGTGAATGGAATAAAGGAAGGGAATGTAGATACACAAGATTGAGAAATGATTGTGGAAGAAAGTAAAGTGCAATACGAATGAATTTAATATTTAACATGATTTGTCGTGAGGATAATACAGGATCTTGGCACATCAAAAGGTCAGTCTGGCTTCCTAACACAGTTTCAATCAGAATAACATGTAAACTCTTATGGAAATTGATTTTTCACGTATTATGAAGTCATCCTAGTTAAAATGAATGGTGCTGATTTTTCTCAGGAATATGTTTTCAAAGCAAAACACTTTATAACTGTCTATAGAATTATTTGTTCATTTGATGGCAAAACAGCAATTTACTAATAGATTAAATTTACAATCATTTGCTTCATCTTTCTTCTGAAGCAAATAGTGTTAACTGCCAAAACTCAGAAGTATTATTGCACTATTTCTCATTTACCACAAGGCAATCACATTGAATTTGATCAGGATAACATGGTTTTAATAAATTATCGTTATTCTGAATTTCATAAAATTAAATTATCACAGCACATTTTTCGAATAAGGAAAACAAAAAATTGTGATTCTTCTGAACAACATTTTTATTTTATAATCTATCTGAATCAAGAGTGGCAATTAAAGAACATTAAGTTAATTTTAAAATTACTTACCTGAAATGCAGCTCAGCATGTTCTAAATAATTCTCTTTTTAGTTTGAGGTTTCAAATACCAGCTATAAACTGAATACAAAATCGCCAAATATCTCTTTACCAATAACATTCGAAATATAGCTATATAAATTGAACAGTTCGAATTCATTATTTTCATTTAAACTTTTGATACTTTATGTCTAAATTAAACAGTTCAACCAGGTTTCTTTGTACAATTTCACCTATGAATAGTTCAAAGACTTTTAGGGATATTATCTCAACGACATTAATACGTTTTTCTATAGCAGAATATCAATTTTGAAACTATGAAAAAAAATTATTTTCATTTACACAACTAAAAACTTTTCTTAAAATTGCAAAAATTAATTATCTCGTTTATTTTATTTTCAGATTTAGATTCCATTCCTGCAGAAAAATAAAGTTAACATTTGTTTAAAACACTTTTTATGCATTGAAAAATTCAGAAAATATTCTCTCTATTTAATGTAATAAATGTCATATCTTTATAATAAAAAATAGCTGCAGCAGTTGCATTTTCCCGTTAAATGAAGTTTGGAATATCCTTATATAGAATTTCAAAATCAGACACGTATTTTCATGTTAAAATTTATTAGTAACCATTTTAAAACTCATGTGAATGAACAAATATAATAGAAAATGAAACAGTGGATATTATCCTAATATTTAATACCTGCATAAAATTTTAGTGAAAGGTTTGTATTCTAAATCTCATTCATGTAATTGGTTTTGTTTTTATATTATGGTAGCACATACACAAATCTATAGTTTAATATTCAGTCAACTATTAATGGATTTCAAACTAAAATTAGATAGCCATATAAATTCTAGTAGCAAACACATATAAATTTAATATAAATAAGGTTTTTTTTAATATATGTAGTACTTACATATAAAAAGAAGCAATTAAAGCTAATAATTGAAATAATCGAAATGTTAAATACGGTAATATAATTTTCCAAATCCTTATAAAAGAGTTCAATTTATGTTGGAAATACAATTTACGGAAAATGATTATTATTTTACTAAACTTTAATATTGAAATATTAAAACTTATTTATAACTCCAAAGGAATTTTTGTAATAAAGTCAGTAATCTTTACAGACCAATATTTACTCTTTAATTTAACAATCTTCTCTGCTATTCTTTGCTAAAAACTATTTTATTGCTGATTTCATTTTTGTCTTAAATAATAAAATGTACTCGAAATGTAGGTGCTAAGAAAACTTCCAGATAAATTATCACCATATAGAGAACTTATATATTGAAAGAAATTTTTTATTTTCCCGATTATAATTGACGAACTGCAAAATCATTGGAATAAAGCTGAAATAGATCCTTTAAGAAATTATTTAAAATGATGTCTTACCTTAGCAATCATTTTGGGATGGAAAATTGTCAGATCCTTGATTGATAATTCTGACTTTTGGTGAATCCAGGTTTATATACCCATCGATTGAAGCAAAAAACTTCAAATGCCTGATGTACACGCACTCTTTGAGTGGTCATCACTGGTTCTCTTAAGGTCAGCTTCTCACTCCACCCAAATCAACAAACAAATTAACATTCAAGAAGATTAAAATTTTGTTTACAAAACATATTAATAATTCACAAATCAGGGTTAAGGTTATTTTAAAATCAATAATTATTTTTTGTAAAAAAATTACAGAAATTCAGATTTTCAAAGCTAAATACACTACCATTGCGAAAAGTACACAATTAGGTCAATAAATCTTAGAAAAATTTCGCAATTCGCCATATTAAAATGAAATTTTGTCTTTGAGTTTTTAGAACGCTGGGTTTCGAATAAATCAAACACTTTTTTAAAAATCTAAATTAAATTAAATCTGATATTATCTCACTTTTCAAATAATACCTGCGTTTTCACTTTCTCGTATACGTTGTACAGAGAAAGTATACTAATCATCAAAAAACTGCAACTAGATATTTTGGCAACTCTTTACGTTTTAGTCCTGTCTGGGTTTTAGAGACATCTTTTTCAAAAATTTATAACTGCCTTTCTGAGACAAAGATAAAACGCTTTCAGCTTGGAGTATGAAATTTGGCATGCAGTCTTTTCACCAAATCAGTAACTTTCTATAAAATTTTGTGCAAAATCTGTTGAGAGGAAGTCTGTCTGTTAGGATTTTTAAGTATAATGTGAATTAAGCAGATGAAATTAAGTATTAATGTGAATTAAGCAGATGAAATTAAGTATTAATGTGAATTAAGCAGATGAAATTTGGCACAGACATTTAAAATTTGTAGTGCAGATACCTATCAAAGGTTGAGCCAAATCTAATGATGGTTCGACAGTCTATCAATCTGAGCTTTCAGAAAAATAAAAAAATGATTACTCAAAAACGCAATTAGTTAAATATATTAAATTTGGTATAGATTTTGAAATCATATGCGAAACTTTATAACAAATTTTTGTTTCAATCGATTGAGAAATACACATTTAAAATATAAATTTGATTTTTGGTTGTTGTTAACCACATGCCAGGAGTTAACCGCCAAATAATTCGCCAAGAATAACATGATAGATTCGATAAATATGTTAAATACATGAAGAATATAAATATTTGTTACTATTTCAAGCCAATGCCATATAAGATGTTCTTTACTAACTCACTTTTACGAGAGAGTATGCGATAAAGGTTTTGGGGTGGCCACTTCCAAGGCTAACCAAGATATCATAAAATAAACGTCTTTTGATAAAAGCTTCTTCAGGTGATTAATAAATAATTATTGAATTTTGTAAGAAAACTTTATGCTTTGTAATTTCCTTCAACTCATTTGATTTGAACTCGCTTATTTCTATAGCTGTTCAATACTATTAGTAGAGATGATTGAAATGAAATTTGATACCTGAAAAATGTTATGTATTATATACTAATTCACAAAATATATGTTTTAATTTCAATACAAGAAATAAAAAAAAAATATTCTTCATTTTTAAAGGAAACTATAATTATTTCGTTATTCAATTGCTATAAAATGTAAATAAAGAAATTAGGTTATTCTAAAGTACATTTATATTTTGTATCTATACGCTTATGCAATTTCCTCATTTCTGTAACAAAAAAGACAAACATTTTCTTAATTTCATTTTTCAGTCACCAGGAAGCCCCTAATACACTTATAATACCCTTAAATTCTGATAATAATCTTATGCAGTTTTCTTATTTCTTATAAAAAATACATTAATAATTTCTAAATATCGGTTTTCAATCGTCAGTAAGTTCCTCCTCTTTTCACCTTTTACTGAATATTACTAATAATGTTTCATATATTTAAACTTTTTATAACACACCATTTAAAGGCAATTGCAATTCATTTCACTTCCTTTATGCATTTTTTAAAATTTTTATTTTGAGAGGTAAGCAACAGCAAAAAAATTGGTATGTTATTGTCACTTAGGCTTCCTAAATGATAAAAATGTGTGTCATTTCCGAGTAATTTCAAAGAGTACAATGAAAGAGAAATTCTGCCAAAGTAACATTGTTTACTAAATTGTTTTATTTAAAAAAGGATACGATATCAAATTATTTTCTCGAATTTCATATTCCAGCTTTGAGTTTTCAATAAAACTTATAAATAATGTATATCAATAAAATAATGATAAATCTATGTGGAGACTTGCACTAATAAATCTATTTGGAAACCCTTAATATAATCAGACTGTAGATAGATAGAAATATATTTCTTAAGTCAATAAAAATGCCGCTGTAACGAATCATAGTGCCCAAATTTTTATACAGTCGCTTGGTTGTCTCAATAATATTTTGTAAAAAAATTGATTCATTAAAATTTCAAACAAAGATTTCATTCTTCCTTGCCACAAAACGACCTAATTATGAATTATGAATCTATGAATTCCATTATTTTAAACCAAACAACAGTGGCTCATGAGGAAGGAGAGTTGACTCATTAACTTTTGATTCATTACAACTTTAAACAAAAATTCCTATCTTCTGTTTTACAAATCTACTTAATTATGAATCTATGAATTCCATTATTTAAAGCCAAACAGCTTGGCTCGCGAATGAGGTGAGTTGATTCTCTGTAATTGTTTTACAAAAAGAAGGTTTTCTTAACGGCTTTTGGAAGATTATAAAATCGATTAAAATACGTATATTTAAAGTGTAATAATTCTGTCCCGATTATTAGCTGAGACTAGTAACTCCATACAAAAAATGTTAAAAAAAATTCTAACAAATATATAGGCCATTCAAATTGCTTATACATTTAAGTCATAGAATTTTAAGCTTTCTTTTGTTTTCTGTATCCTAAAATATAATCCTTTGCTTCGTTTAAATCATTTTCTAAATGTAAATATATCCTATCTTTAACGATTTAGAAATTTTTTATATTTCATTTAACCAATACAAACGAAACATTGTCTTTCAGATATTAAAGAATATGTACGCCATATCCAAAATAGTTGCAGAAATAGGCAGAAAATTTCAAGATATAGTCATGCTAAGAATTCGTGGTAGAGAAACTCGGTAGAAATATGAACATGAAACGAATATCCGTCACCCATCTCCATTAAAGCCATCAATATTATGGAGACCTTAGCAACAACGAATCGCCCGCAAATACTGAATATATGGTAGTTTTATATTCAGAGTAATATAAATAAGACAAAATCAAGAAAAAAATATTCTTTAAAAATAACCAGTAGTTATGGACTACCAGAAATACATTTTATATTCATATAGAAACTGTAAGTCTTAGGGAGGCCACAAACGCCATGAGTACTCGGATTGTTATTTTCGAATTTCTGCATATAAGAGTTTTTAAATTCGTAGGATAGTGTTGAAAAACGAGCATGTACTTTGGACGCTTTTTTACAACCGATAGAAACCAGAATTTGTAACCGAACTACAAATTTTAATAATAATATCACATCATATTTGATTTATTTTGGTGAATAAGTTTTTGAGTTCTTGCATTTGCATGAATGAGAATGTACAAAATGACAGATGGTAACCCCACTGCTAGATATGGGTTGTAACATTCCCCTTTCCCATTCTTGATAAGTGGCATTTTCAGCCAGCTGTTGTTAAAACTTTAATTTGAACCCTCAAGGCTTTCCACCAGAGGGCGCTGTGGGCCTCACCAATGTTTTGTTTATGCTCAGTCTAACCATCGGCAGTTAGTACTAGAATGTGAATCTGAATCGAGTGTGTCTTTTCTTTGTCTTCTTTGTGTGTTACTGTTTCGTTCCTGTGGTTATGTGTGCTGTTCGTAATAAATGTGTTTATAAAACAATCGTTGCCTTCGACTCCTTTCTGACAGGTAAGAGCTTTTCTTAATAATTGTATTTGAATGAACTGATTTGCAATGAACTGCGAAATTGAAGTCTAATCAGCTGTGTCACCACCTGTAAAAACAATCCATTTTTAAATGCCTCCAGATTGCCAGATGGGGAATCTTCTTAACGCCCGAATGCCGTTGCATCTGGTCATTATTGATAGCTGATGGACCAGATGTAACTTAAGAGAAACTTATTGCACCTTCAAGAGAAAAGAGTGTCAAACAATCTAGATGAAGGGACTATGGTCAGCTCATGATCCTGAATGGTCAGCTACGAATTATAGGTCAGGCGAATCATTGATGGACATTCCCTACGATGGATGATGACCATTAGAGGGGCAATATGCTGAACAGCTATTGGGTGATAAAAAGCTTAAGTGACCAATGGGAAGTGAAAGGCGGAGATTGGAAAGACATAAAATGCGTTTTTTTAAGGAAGCAGAGAGAGAATTTTTTGATTGTAGACTGCTGAATTTTTCTCCACCATGCAGTAGCCTTGTTAACAAACAATCAGTTAGTTTTTTGTGTTGTTATATCTCCGAACTGATGGAAGAACTCTTTTCACCATAAACCTTCAACCTTTTACTGTTTAAATATCATCAACTTCCAAATGGTGTAAATATTATATATTTCAACCTAGATTAGAATAAATTGTTCTTATGTATATATATGGCTGTAAATGAACGAATGTCTGAAATTTTACTCTCTTATTTGGTCTGTCAGAATCAAGTAATGACAGGATCAAATTTTTATATAATATATTGAAATTGCTTGAAAAATTAGCAAACAGACAGATAAATTTCCTAAAAATAGATTTCGTTCAAAATTTGAAAGAAATAGCAGATTTGGTGCAAAACCCGTACTCTGAGTTTTATCTATTGAATTCAAATAAGTTTTGTGCTATCGTATTCACAGAGAAACAACATTGTGTGAGACATAGTTTTACTATTGAGATTGGTCTCCACAAAACTTACTTGCACATTTCTGTGAAATAAAATTTAGCCTCCACCGTTTTTGCATAAATTTGTGAATTTTAAGCAAGATTATTCCAATTTTTTTAGCCGCATGTGTGAGAGTTGTGTGCTTCAAAGTACAGAAAAAAATCAAGTACTATATTAAATTGGGTGAATTATTAACCCCATATCTATATTTGATGAAATATATTGATCCATACGAAATATTGATCTTTGTTGTGATTGTACCATTGTTATTTGGGGCCACGGTGACCTGTGGTAAGATCTAGGTTTCAGAATAGGAGGGTTGCAGGTTCGAAACCTGATTCCACAGAAGAATCACCGTATAATCGACCCTGGTGCACGTTAAATCCGTTGTGGACAAACGTTATCCCACTGGTGTGGAGTGAAAGTTTGGAGAAGGGATGCTAGCTCAAGTGTGGGCGGTTCAAAATTACGAGATCAGTTCCAAAATAGCCCTAGTGTTGCATCAAAATGAAATGTTGATATAACTAAACTAAACCATCTTTATTAACCTACTAATTTTTGGTGATTAATCTCTGTTAATGAACAAATGCATTAAAAATAAATATATTTTGAATAATATTATAATAAATAACAGTAGTATGTAATAGGAAATACTTTTATCTGTCAGATTTAAACCAAAATGTGACATAAAACCATAATTGCAGTCTCAAAATCACATACAAAATGCCATTCATTTAAATTATTTCGTTTTTGAGCAATCGCATTTAAGTGCTTATAAAAACACAGAATGACAGAAATATTAATGGATTTCAGTTCCAAATTCGATACGTAACTACATTTTAGATGCTAAATATCTGGATAAAATTTTATCAATCTAATTTTTTACGCTTTGTCGTTTTGGTATTCACTTGTATTTGAACAGCCGGATAATTAGACTTCTTCAAAATGAATTTTTTTTTTTGAGAATTAGACAAAAATCGATTAATTTCATGTTACGTCCATTCATCTAGTCCAAATATTGTCTGTCAAGTACTTTTTAGTTACCTTATTCTCATACAAATTAATGTAATTCAAAAAATGTTTTTTTATTATTATTATTCAGAGATGCTTGAAACATAAAGATTCAAGAAAATCTCAAGTTAAAAATTTTTTCAATTACAATATTTTTCCTTTAAAAAATTCACTTATGAGGAACTGAAAAAATATTTTTTCCCAAACTTCAAAATTTATCAAAATCCCGATTTTGATTTTTTTTCTGTCGTCTACGATTTTTTCTTTTTATATATTTGGCATAAGAAGAAGTATTGATAGTCTATCGATGTGGCTTGAACATAAAATCATAATGGAGTCTTGCTCAAATTTATAAGCAAATATGTCATACATATACAAAGGACAAAAGTTAAAAAAATGTATTTCCTTTTTTTCATTTATGCTAATTATTTAGGTTAAATCTCTTTCTTATAACATTTTTAATGCTTGACAAACTGTTAAATTAATATCTCACAAAATTTATAGTTTAAAAATCTAATAATAAAATATTTGAAAATTAAACGCAAGTTTAGAGACAACAATTTTAGTCGAAGTCTGAATCTGAATATCTTAATAATTTTCTTTTTAATACTTAAATATCTAAATATTTTGATATTTTTGTGATGGATGTGTATGCAATCGGCTGAGTTAATTACAAGAAATTATCAATAATTGAAACTTTTGTATAAGAAAAATTCTTCTTTTGATAGATGTGATAGATCATTTTTAAATTTTTCGATCTTAAATTTCCAACATAAGTATAGAAAACGATTTATCGAAAAAATCTATTTTCTCATTCTTCAGGCATTAGTTATTTTTTAATTTATTTTATATGATTACCAAATATTGTTTTAATTTTCAAATAAATCAGTGAACGAATGTTTTGTTCAGAAACGGCTCCAATTGCTATTGTAAAAAGCAATGGGAAATATTGTAAAAAATATTGTAAAAAACAATGCTATTGTAAAAAGTAAAACTTTACACAATCTGAAAACTCATTTCTGATGCTGCTCCTTAATTTTAATCCAATACTTCTATTTTGTCAAATTTTAGGCTAACAATATCATTTATCTTTGGTTCAATATTATAAAGAGATATTTGTTTTCAGTTAAACTCATTAATCTGAAACGTTATGAACACGTGAAAACCTCAAAATTAGTTTGTCTAAGATGAAATATACTATGAATATATAAATGTATGTGATTGCATTCATTA
>JAPMOQ010001017.1:0-35560 GCA_026543055.1 Argiope trifasciata | reverse complement strand
ATATATATATATATATATATACACTGCGTGAAAAAAGTAGAAGGACAGTCATTTTTTTGTACACTTTGCTTTAATCTTACTGCTTTTTATCTGATTTTTTAAAGAGGTTGTTTTGTTAATGTTTTAATTTAAGTTAGGTGAGAAATTTTTTGCTACCTCTATTTAAGGTTGAGAATTCAATACTTAGCAACTTTTGGTGTGTGAAAAAAGTAGAAGCACACATCCGAAAAATCGATTTTGAAGCTGTTGGAAACCATAAAGATTGGTGTATTCTTTTACTTTTAATAACTTTTTGCCAAGATTAAAGAATTTAGTTAGAAATTCATAGTGTTTATTGGTTTTAGAATGCCCAGAGGAAAATCCTGAAGTGAGTTCCAGAAGGACCAAATAGTTGCTAATAAAAATGAAGGAAAAAGTGTAAGAGAGATTGCACCGCAGCTGCGTATCAGTCTTAATATTGTTTCGAACTTCATAAGAAACCCTGAGTGACAGAAGAAAAAAGAAGACTGGAAGGCCAAAAAAACTTACACAACGTGATCAAAGAAAAATCATTCGTGAATTCAAAAATACAGGTGGAAGTGTCAACAAGGCTCAATGCCTACCAGGGATTACACATGTATCCGAAAGAACTGTCTAGAACTATATAAAAAGCTCAGAAAAATTCATCTTCAAAAAACGGAAGCACCATCCGAAGTGGAATGAAGGACACATTAAGCACCGACTGCAGTGGACTAAAGACTACATATACTGGAACTTTGAATGGACCTCAGTTGTATTTTCCGATGAGAAAAAGCTCAATTTGGATGGTACAGACGGTTATCAGTACTATTGGCACTGTCTTGGTAATGAAGAAGAGGCTATTCTTCCCGACAAATGGGAGGAGGAGGTCTAATGGTTTCGTTAGCAGTTGGTTATGGAGGTAGAACAAATATAGTTTTTTTAAATGGTAGACAGAACTATCCAAGACTACATCCAGACTCTAAACTCAAATCTTATTCCATATGGCCCTGAGTTAGGAGGAGGCGACTGGGTTTTCCAACAAGACGGAGCATCAATTCAGGCAACAAATGGTGTTAAAAATTGTTTTGCAGCAAACAAAGTTCGTATTTTATAATTGCCTACCAAAAGTCCTGATCTCAACATTGTATAGAACTTATGGTCAATGATTGTACGCCGCGTTTACGAGGGAGGAAACAGTTTGAATCTGTAGCTGAACTGCAGAAATCATTAGAATGTATATGGGACAAATTTTGCCAAACAGAAATGCAATCTTTATATAGTTCAATGCCCAACAGAATTTTTGAAGTAATTCGAACCAATGAAAGAAGAATTCCATATTAATTAATATAGTACACCCATATTTTACAAGTGTCCTTCTACTTTTTTCACAGATTATGACATCGTCAAAACTTATTTTTTAAATTAAGTGTACTTTTTTAAAAAAATGTGTCCTACTTCGTTTTATGTATATACAGGTATCTAATTGTAAAAATTTTGTATGTAAAATAATTATTTAAAAAATGCTGCATTATTCATTTATTTAAAATAATCTATTGTCCTTCTACTTTTTTCATGCAGTGTATATACATGCATCAAAAATTATAATCAGTTTTATTGCTGTTCATTTCCTTCTGCATTAAGAAAGAGATCACACCTTTATCCAAGTGCACGTATATTTATCCCAGGATGTTCTTTACTTTGCAGATAATAGAGGAACTGAACAGCTCAGTGGCCAATTTCCGGGATTTGCTCATCCACATCGGCAAAGGGCACGACAATCCGGAAGTGCGAGATAAGATGAGAGTGATGAGAAAAAGATGCGTGGACAGATGTTCGGCTGCAAATAGGGTTCTCATGCCTCAAATTCGGAAGTGAGTTCAGTTTTTCGTTATTCCACAAATCCTATTTATTAGTCTTCATGTTAATTTTTTTCCTTTTCTTAAGATCATGCTTTATTCTAATATTCGTATGATGTAGTCCTCTGCTTACAATGGCAGTTGAAAAATTGAATGTACCATTTATTCTATTTTTCCCAACAATATTTCAAAAAGAGACTTGCAAGTGCTATTTTTATGACTTGTAAATACATAGTCGTTAAACACTTAAGATTTCAAATTTTCAAGGCGACTAACTTGCCTGATTTCAAATTGTTTCTTAAATTTTAATTTGATACTTCTATTAACTTTTATTTTTTATGAATGAAAGACAAGAGTTTAAATTTTCATTAAAATACTATAAATATATTTTTAAGGTGCTGACCATTAAACTGCTATGATTAATTCTCTAAAGCAACTGTTTTGTTTAAATAAATGTAGGTAATTTGACTTTAATGCACTGTTATATTACACTGTATATCCTCACTTTGCTTATTATAAAGGTTTTGTAAGAAATATTTTTAAATTTTAATGTTTTATATATTTTTAATTAATTCTACATTTAATATTTTCTGTTACTTTTTGTTTTAAATTTAATTTTCATTTATATGAATAATTCTTACTCGCCAATTTTTTCGCCTCTATATTTTTAAATTGAACTCAGAAAAATTTTTGTATGCTTATTATTATACTATTAATAAGAAATACATTAAAATGGTATTCTTAATAAAATTAGTATAATGGTCGTCGGAAAAATAAAAATTCAATAAAGAATGACAATAAGATAGTATATGACAAAAATGACAAAAGATGGCAGCACTATTTGTATTATGTTCAAAAATTAGCCAGATTTAAAATATCTATTAGTTTATATGGGTTTTTTAAATTTAATACTTTTATCAATCCTTATTTAAAAACAAAGGAAACATTTATTTTTATGTTCAAGGAGTTCAAAGAATAAATAAAAACATGTTCTTTTTTGTAACTAATTCAACTGCATTAAATAATAATCGTATTTCAAGAAAAATTCGTTTAGATTTTAATTTATCAATTTACAATTATTTGCTCAGTAATTATTAGTCTAGAAAATTAATTGAATAAGTAACTAAATAAGCAGAATGCCATTTTAGCTGCGATATTTCGTTATGAAATTTCCAAAAGCTTAATTTGTAAGAAGAAAAAATATCCCAATTCTTTAATTCACTTAAATTTTGTAAGTAATAATAATAAATATATAATTTGATTAATTAATCAAGCATTGCGTATTAATTAATGAGTAGTTCTAAAATAATAGGATTTTAATAATAAAATTTTCAATAATTATTTACCATTAAGAAAAATATTTAGCAAATATACATGTATTGTTGTTCTAATTACTTTTTATTCTAATCGAAGACACGGGCAATGTACTCTAAAAATAACCACATATATTAATAATTTTATATTTATCTGGAAATAATTACATATTTAAATATAGATTTACAAAAAATAATTATACTTTATATAAAAGTAAATTAAATTTCCAAGGCAACAACACTGAACAAAATTTACTTTACAAAATATATACATCCAAATTCACGCATACAATATTAAATAATTGTATTATTACCTTTAAATATTTAATTATTAATTACATTGTTTTCTAATTAAAACAAATGTTGACTATATTTTTATTGATAAAAATAAAATTTTATTATTATTTCTTAATGCTTAGCATAATTATAGCTAACATCCTTTGTTAATATAATATTCATTTATTACTCGAGTTCATTTATATACAGAAATATGTGGGAAAATTTTATAAATGGTTTCTGTAGAAAAAATCTTCTAAACTAAAACATAATTTTACTATATTCATTAAATTGATTATATGATTTGTTCCTGTATTTGTAAAGTTGAAATTTTGTAAAGAGTTTTTTATTTGCTTTCTAGTTCATATAAAATTGTGTAAATCTGTAGTTTTTTTTTTCAATCACAATGTTCAGATTGTATATTTTTCAGAAGTTATTTATCTATAATTAGAATATTTTAATTATAATATCAATTTGTAATCATTTGACAATGAATTCGATTAAAAGATTCTGCAGCAAGATTACATAACACTCCTGTTTATACATTAAGAATAATTATTTTTTAGAATATTATAAAAAACTTTGCATTAAAATTTTGTTATTATTTTATGCATTTGTTTAACGAAATTAAATCATTTATATTTTCAGCAGAAATCCCTTTGAAATTTAAATCTTTAAATGACACGAATTCCAATGTATTTTTTTGTTCAAGTTGGAGCCATAGTTTGTTCAAAGTACAATTCGATTTTACAAAATAGCAATATTCAAAATAAGCCCAGAAAAAATTATGAAAATGTAACAAAGACACAAAAGACAGGTTTGTTTTTTAACTTGATAATGCTGACAAGCTACTTATCTGTCCGTAAGTTACATCATTTAACATACGTTGTATTATTCCACTATGAAAATTACATTCAATATGCTCTTCAGAACAAATCTCTGGGAATTGCTCATTCATGGAAATAATAGAATTTAGAATGTTCTTCAATGGAAGAAAAAACTCTATATAAATGTTTTTTTTTCAAAAAAATATTTATACTAATAATTAAATACTTTGCTGTGTTTTTTCAAAAATATTTTTCCCACAAATTAATCATAACTATTGCTTTATATTTAAAACCAAATTAAAAAATAAAATAAAAATGAAATTTTTTTATTTAAACTATTATCAAATCCGATATTTAGGATATGTTAATTATTATATACTATTGACTGTTTATAAAGTATTGTAGGATAGGTTCGGATTTTTTTGTTGGCTGTATTGTTTCTATTTAACAAGCTGGTACCCTGTGCATTGCTTCCGCAGAAGAAGTAATTTTAGAAATATTTTTTAAAATTTGAAATAACTGTCTTATTTAATTAAGAATGTTAGAAAGAATAATATTTATTTTCATATCGGAAATGAACACATTCATTGAAATTGACAGATAGATAAAGAAGAAACGTAAATAACATTAATTTTATTTTTAAATTTTATTATTCAAGACTTTAGGGTTGGCACTATTTTTTTGTTTTTGCTCTTCCATCTTCAGCAGAAACACATAAGGGCAAATAATAGTTGTTCAAAGTTACAAACATTCATTTTTATTTATATAGATTACATAATTTTACTACGCTTATAACCACCCCATAAGTGCAAAAAATAAGTATTCGAAGTTTCATCGCAATCGGATGAGCGGTAAGGCACCGCGTGCAGACAAACATTCATTTTTATTTATATAAGATAGATTTCGCTTATATCTGGAATACATTAAACAAAAATTATTCTCTTAAAAATTTTAAAATAATCAAAAACTATATTTTTACAGTTTTTCATATAAAACTATTTATAACTATTTTGTTAAAAAAGAGAAAAATACATCATCAACTGGCATTTGATAAAAAGGATTTGTTTTGAGTCAGTATTTGACAACTGAAACAAAAATTTGATTTTGAATATTACAAATAACATCTACTTGAGCCTCAAGTATTATGTTAAATTTAAATTAACACAATATTAATGGGACCTGTGTTGTTAAGGACCCAATGATTAAGAAAAAACTGTGAACAAATCAATGCGATAATGACATAATAAATCCTATATTTTTTTACTTAAAACATGTGGCATTTAATACCAATTTGGTATAAGGTGATAAACGTCACTTCCATTACAGAAAAACCGAAGAAATAATAGGTTTTTTTATTTATTCAATTTAATATGTATTAAAGATAAGAGAATGTAAAATAATAATGAAAATGTATTGGTAAGATAATCTTACAAATAAAACTGCTTTTGAACCCATTTATATCTTATTTTACACGAATGAACTATCTTTATTCTGTCTAACATTTATAAAGATCTTATTCAAAAAAGAACCCATTTATTAATGTCGAACCATAAGTACGAAAAAGCGCTAGTGAAATCTCAAATCCTTATTCTTCGCACACTATCTTTTTCAAAAGCCTTTCTTTTCAGTTCTTCGAAAGAAAACACGGCAGTACAAAATAAATTACTAGAAACTCTTTAAAGAGAAAATTCTGTCATTTTTCTTCGTTCTCGCATTTCAAATATTTGTTCTGAAAATTCCAGAGGTAGGAAGAGAGATAGAAGCAGAAAATCAATGTAAAGATTTTGAAAATGGTGTTTGGCAATCACATCCTGATCATAAATTACACTCTGGGATCAGAATTGAGCAGGCACTCATTCTTCTTCCGTCGAACCTTTTAAAGCAGAGTGTGCAAGTAATCTATTTAAGCGGTGAGTAAAGTTGATGAAAAACGTTCTTAAAGGAAAGGTGCATAGAATATTGAGGGAAGTTTCCTTCCAAGCATTTTTCTCAAGTAGGATTTAGAATATTTCGGATAAATTTCAGAAGATATGGACGATGAAAAGCATTTTAGAGCTGTTTATTACAGCTGTCATCTTAAAATAATGTTAATATTCTTCTGTAACTTTCAATATTTTGATGCAATATTTTAAAACTCTTAGAGCATAATTATTCAATTTATATCTGAAATCGAATTTAATTCGAATTCCGGAAAATAGCTATCTAATAAAGAAAAATTGAAAAAAAAATTTTTGAATTTAATTTTATTACTATAATTATTTATAAAATGTACTCAACGGTGAGAAGAAAAAAGAATTTTTTATAAATTAAACCAATGTTAATGCTTCTAAATTAGTAAAAAATATTTTTGATTTAAAATTTTACATGTCAAAATGAAAAACATAAACTTATAACGCACAAATATTGCACATTGGAACGGAATTTTCATCTCAAATAGATGTGTTTTTATTCAGAGCAAGGATTCGTATTTTTAGACTTTCTGGTGGAATGTAGATTATTATGATTTGTGCAGGAAGTGACAAGACTTATGGTTTCAGGAACATTTCTTTAATGACAACATTCACACACTGAACAAAGACAAGATAACATACGACATTTACGCTCGCAGTTTATAAGTACAGTATCACATCTCATTCTCATTACACTCGCAATGCATTATGGGATGGCATATGGGATAGCCAATCAGGCATCGCCATCTAGTATCCAAAAGAGAAATAAGGGTTATGTAACTGTTACATCCTCCCACTACACCGTCTAAGGCCGTCTAGGCGAGATGGTGTGATTTTGGATAATTTGGCGTTCGTACCTGGATTGTCATTAGCAATAGATCGACCTCTTTTTCTTAAAGATATCACAGAAAATTGGTTCTGTGTTACATTTTGAAACAGTGTAAGCATTGATACATAGTATACACCTAAAGGTTCATCAGGTTTGTCAAACTTGCTATTACAAAAGATGAAGGCGATTTTTGGGACAGAATGATATAAGGTCCACCTTTCCTTGGCATTGCTTTGGTTTGCTTTACTTAATGGGCGAAATTTTACCCAAACTAAATCATTAGGTTTATAATTAGGGCTAAATTAACGCGATTTGTCTGCATATGCCTTTCGACGCCTTGGCTTTTCTCGATATTTTCTTTAATTTGAGGCATATTCCTTTCAAAGCGTTTTAAATAAGGTACAACTACTGCAATAAAATTATCATTATGAATGACAGATCATAGAACAGTTGTAACATAGTCTAAATTCTTAATTCTCGGGCAAAGTTGATCCAAACTGCAGTGCTACCAGGAGTTTCACATTTTGCAGTGTTTAATGCAAATCTAATAGCTGGTAGTCCATAAGGTGTGGTTGTTACACACCATGATTGCTAAACGAGACTTCAAGTCTCGGCTTTTACGCTCAACAGGGTTTCCCTGTGGATGGTAAACAGAAACTAAACTTTGATTAATATTTAATCTATAATACAACCATGGCATGGGGGCGCTAACAAACTGTGTACCATCTTCACTTATTAAACGACGCGGTAATTCATATCTTAAGAAGACTTCGTTGAGTAGTTTTAAGGCACCTTCTTTAGTAGTTTCTTGCTTTAATAGGAATAACTATCCATTTTGTTGTGCAATCTTCAACGATGAAGATCCACTTCCTGCCTTCACTCGTTTCTGATAAGGATCCAAAAAGATCGGTAGGTATACTTTTAAAACGTTGAGCAGAAACAGGTGTCTGTAATAGACCAACAGGTTTTTGGTTCTTGCCTTATATCTGATGCGATTAGCACAATTTTTGACATAATCTGTAATGAATTTTCTCATGCCTGTCCAATAATATCTGGATGATATTGTGAAAAAGGTTCCATCAGCTCAGTAACGAGCAGCTGTAGGAGCATCATGTAAGAATGTATCCATAACGGGGAGTGGATACTTTCAGGGTTGGTTATAGCATTTAAGTTACGGTAGTCTACTTGCAATCTGATAGTTCCATTAGGTTTGGGGACTAAAACTACCAGAGCTGCATTAGGCGATTCGCATTCTTCTATAACATCATTGGCTAAAAGTTCGTCAATTTCTTTGTTTAAGAGCTTTTTCTGTTTTAGCGACAATTTGTAAGGTGTAGATGCAACTGGTGGGTGGTCACCTGTATTAATAAAGCGTTTTACATAAGGAGTTGGCTCTCCCCCTAGTTGGAAAATATCTTCATTTTCATCACACAATACAATTAAGCGATTTCTAGATTCTGTCCCAGATATGCATCAAGATTCTGTCCTTCTTCTTGTCGTAAACAAGGATTATTAGTCTCAGTTACAACAAAATTGGTCTGCATGGAAGTATCATTTGTAACTGAGTTCGTCGGACACGAATTAATAATTTTTTCGACGGGACTATTATTTCTAGGTAAGGGAATATCTTTAGCAAAAGGTATTTTGCAGTTTGGTTTATCACCAAAATACCAGAAATTATTTTTTATGTCCATCACTATCCCTCATTTCCTTAAAAAGTCACCTCCTAAGAGAGTATGATTACCTTTAGCACGTGGCAGAAAATGTAAATCAGTGCGAAAAGTTCTACCAAACACTGCGATCGGCACTGTACTTTTTAAAACAACTGATGTGGATTGTTGACCTTCTGCCAGACAGATAGCTAAGTCAATTTCTGTGAATTGCTGTCCATACTTCTTTAAAAAATTAAACATCAGTTCTCCACCAACTAACTGACCGGCTTCTATGTCAACACAAACTGTTCCTGTAGCTTCATATATTTCAATGGGAAGTAAGATTACTGGAGAGGTAAAACAAGTAAACATATGTATTGGATTAATATGAGAATTGTCTTTCTTTGAGGAACAATTTCGACATTTCTATTTTTTAAATCCGGGATGACCACAACCATAACAATAAACAGAATTTTCTACATGCTGTGATGACCTAAAGTTTGAGTTACGAATAGTATTGATGGGAGTACACGAAGAATCTTTCTCGTCATTGAGTGTTTCCCAACTATCTAAATGACGATTTTTATATTCTAGAGGACATTTTTTCTTAATTTGATCAGCAAAGATTAAATATTTTGATTTGTCGAAAGAATTAATTTTCAGCTTATTGAACCAACCATCAAAGTAAGTCCGAAGATCGAAGAAGAAATCTTTTCAAGTGGAATGATCACTTTTCTGATGAGGAGTAAAAGGAATTTTAAATCGTTCTGCTGTCATCTTAAATCTTTGAAATAATATTGTACGGATATAGTCCTTAACATTTCTAGTCCTTAAACATTTCTTCAGGTTTCCTGGCTATTAATTTACTTATATAACTTGAAAGCAAACCTATTAAATAGGATACCCAGTAGTCATCAGATATATTTAAAAACTTCATCTGTCTTCCAAACTTAGTTAAAAATAATGGCATGTCATTTGTTTCAGAGCGAAACGTTTGTAAATCAAATCACTTTGGAGTAGAATAAATTTGATTAGGATTTTGGAGCTTAAGCTTCTCAAGCTCAAATGTTCTTTCTTCAGCTAGTTTTTCTGTTTCCAATTTCTTTGTTTCAGCTTCTTCTAACTTTTCCGTTTGTCAACAATGCTTCTGAACATATCAGTCACAAACTGTTTGTTATCTGTAAAGAATGCAGATTGAGGTATTTTATCATGTAGGTCAACTATTTTATCTTAGTTTGTTATATCTAAACCTAATACTTCTGCCAAATTATAGATGTCATTTTCCCCCTTTAAATAGAAAATCCACTTTTTCTACGAAATTATTAAAATGAAACAAGAAGTTAAACAAGAAAATTTGATTATGAAGAAACATTTTTACACCTACTATCTCTTTTGAGCATACGAAAAATCAATAAAATAAACAGGACACAAATTATTTAAATCTTCAATCTGAAAGTGGAGTCTTTGGATCGATTTTAGCTGCTTTTGTACCCTGCTTTTTAAAATTACAATCACAAATATTGGAGACAAGAACTAGCAACCAGATAGACGTCTTTCCCTGAGTAATTTATTTTGTTTCAGCCGAGTATGCTTTTAGAGAATTGTTGCTTTAAAGTGTTAGAGATTGCTTGATAACGCTTAGTAGTTTCTAATTGTTTCAGAACTTTACCAGGTAATTTAAACATTTAAGAATTTTCAAGATTTAATATTATGATAAGTTAATCAGCTATAATTCTGAATAGCAGTCACAAAGGAAGGAAAATGATTCAGTGCTTGAAAAGTAATTTTTCCTTCCTTAATTATTAAACAATAAGTGATTATTATTTCGTTAAATAGACGAAGTTGTACGACAACAATTAAATTTGTTATTTACTTTACTAAAAAAAGAAAAAAAAATTAATAAAATCAATCATTTTATTAGAATCATTATAAAAAGTTTACAGTGAAAGAGTATACAGCGACCAAAAGAAAAGCTGTAGCTCTTATCCTCTCTTTTGGATTCTAGATGGCGATGTCTGATAGGCTCTCCCATATGCCATCCCACAATACATTGCGCCTTGCGAGTGTAATCAGAATGAGATGTGATACTGTACTGATAAGCTGCGTGCCTAAATGTCTTGCGTTGTGTTGTCTTGTCTTTCCTTGTTAAGTTTGTGAATGTGATTATTAAAGAAATGCTCCTGAAAACATAAGTCCTGTTGCTTCCTGCATAGATTACAATAATCTACATTCCATCACAATGGCGACCAACGTAAAACGATTTCTGATAAAACGAAATTGAAGTCATCCCGGCGATCGCTAGAAAAGTTTCCACCTTACGGTTTGGAAACTTAACAAGGAACAAGAAATATCTCAAATACGTTAAATTAATTTGTGCTTAACTAAAGTACAGAAATACGACAACTTCAAAATCACTATTTAGAATGCCATAAAAAGAAAGATATATTCTTACGCACTTTCAATGACTAAAATCATATATCAAAACAACAGAGATATTTCAATATATAAAACAGCAAAGATGAATATGTTGTTAAAAGAGAACTTAGAAATTATTAAGTATTAAATAGTATAAAAACATTTCACATATGATGAAGAATCTCGGAATATTCCAACATGAAGGAATGTTTTTATTTCAACAAATCAAATGATGGATGCAGTTTATGTTGAACAAAACAAAACAAAAATCCACAAGTGTTATGCCACTGGTCTAGGATCGGACAGGACGACCAAAACAAAATTGATGAATTTTTTCGTGCTGGAATTGTGGAAAACAACACTCTTTCTTTAGTGGATTCAAATACCAATTTTTGCAAAAGATGCATAAATAATAGATAATACTCGGTATAGGGGTCGACGTCCTGTATAAGTTAGGATTTATACTGGAGTATTCCTTAGGTCATTAAAGACGCAAAGAGGACAGACACTGATTTATTTTGAGAACTGGATGTCAGAGCAATATATTTCCTAATTTGCTGCGGACAGGAAAATTTTCTTGCGATCGTCGGGATGACTTTACTTTAATTTCATCATTCCACTGGAACACAACGATGTACCATTCTTGGGATGAGATAAATGATGACATCCTGAAATTATTTTCGCTAGGATGTCAATGTTGTGGCGAGAAATTCCTGTGATGGGCGGGGCTACTTCACTTTTATTTCATCACTTCATAAGAGCACAATGATGAGCCATTCCAGGGGTGAGAAAAATTACGGTGTCAGGATATCAGACGCGTATAAAAATTTCATTTTCGTTGAGCAGCAACGTGGTGGCAATAAATTTTTGTTGTCATTGTCGGGACAACGCACTTTAGGTCCATTAGAAATTATTTTCTATTCGGTGTCGTTGTGGTGGTGCGAAACTTTTCTAGTGATCAACGGGATGACTTCACTTTTGTTTTACCAGAAATTATTTTACGTTGAGCACCATTGTAGTGGAATGTAGATTATTATTATTATGGGATGGCATATGGGAGAGCCTATCAGGCATCGCCATCTAGAATCCAAAAGAGAGGATAAGAGCTACAGCTTATCTTTTGGACGCTGTATACTCTTTCACTGTAAATTTTTTATAATGATTCTAATAAAATGATTGATTTTATTAATTTTTTTTCTTTTTTTAGTTAAGTAAAATACAAATTTAATTGTTGTCGTACAACTTCGTCTATTTAACGAAATAATAATCACTTATTGTTTAATAATTAAGGAAGAAAAATTACTTTTCAAGCACCGAATCCTTTTCCTTCTTTTGTGACTGCTATTCAAAATTATAGCTGTATTAACTTATCATAATATTAAATCTTGAAAATTCTTAAATGAAAATACCTGTTTTGATTTTTTGATAAAGTTCTGAAAAAATTAGAAACTATTAAGAGTTATCTGGCAATCTCTAACACTTTAAAACAACAATTCTCTAAAAGCATACACGACTGAAACAAAATAAATTACTCAGGAATCTTATCATGTTATCATGAATTACTCTATCATGTTGCAAGTTCTTCTTGCCTCCACTATTTGTGATTGTAATCTTCAAAAGCAGGGTACAAAAGCAGCCAAAATCGATCCAAAGACTCCACTTTCAATTTCACAATCAGGGAACGATCGTAAATTGCATACACGGATAAGATATGCAATCTTACTTACGTTTCTCTCTTCAAATACTTTTGAAATACTGACAACGAGTAATCCGTTTAATGGTAGGTTTAACTGAAAAAGAGCAATTCACAATAGAGGGAATATCATGAAATTTCCATTTAAAATATTTTCTTATATTCTTTTAATACTGTCTGAAAACAAGAATGGAGCTTTTAGATAGTTAACATGAATAGTTCAATCATTATACGTCTTTGCTTTCCCAAATAGATTTGACATAATCTATACTTATAATAAAGTTCAATGTATGTGTGTGTGTTGGCCCCGCTTCAGGCCAAACCTTTGGATCTACAGCTACGAAATTTAGTACATGTACACTTTGGAGATTATGATTGTGCACCTTGAAGCCCTTTTTTTCGAATTTTTTAATTAGAATTTGCATTAATTATAAATTAAGCTAAATTTTGGTATTTTTTCGAAACCAACTTCCGAAAATGTATCGCACAAACATGACTTTTACATCATGTTAAAAATAAAAAAAATAGTTTTCTAATGATACCAATATTTTAACATATAACTTGTTTCTATTTTTAACGCATTTTTAAAGAAAGATTTTCACCATATTTTTCAACAATATATTTTGTTCAAAACAATAAAATTTTACCACAAATGAAAAATGATAAACGAGCAAAGGGAAAAATAGATTTCATTAAAGTGTTGCCATCATATTGACAGAAATTCAAATTAAAAAATAAATCAACTTTAACTACAAATTAAGTCGAAAAAATGTAAGTTTTATCACGTGATTGGATAAAATTAAATAAATATTAAGTATTAGGTTTTCTAAAAAAATACATGCAAGTCAAATGTTTCTATGATCGTTTGCAATATCTATATCATAAATTCAATAAATCAGCTTTTTACTTATGGTAAACATGATTGAATTTATTGAAGGTACGCATTATATTCGGCCCAAATGGCTCATTTGTAAATCATTAGTAATAGGCCTACATATTATTTAATACTGTTAACTTAGTCTAAATGCAGAAAATAATAACATTTTATGTAACCTCAATCTAAAAAGTACATCTATGAATAACTTTTATATTTTTTCCTACTTTGCACTGTCAGTCATATTTAACAAAATATTTTTACTGATATTTTGAGCAAAAGTTGATTTATCAATCAATCTTCTAAATCAATTATTAAAATTGACTGATTTATATAAAAAAAAGAATATTATTTTGAAAATGTGTTCTTTTAGACCATCTTAAAGAAAATATTAATTTCTGGCCAATCAATGCTTGGAATTTTTGAAAGGCGAAAAATTTGTGTTTGCGTATATGAATGAACATGTGTGTGAGCGTATTAGTGCTCTACACACCAGACCATATGATCTAGAGATACCACACTTGGTATTACATATTTATTTTGGAGGATGAAGAAGTATACCTAGACTGATTTTTTAAACTTTAGTATATTAAAAATTACGCTAAAATTTGAAATTGTTCTGCGATAAATTCCGAAAATATTACCGCACAAAACTGTTGCTCTTAAAATTGACTTTTTTCATTGATTACAATGTTTTAACTTTTAAATTCAGTTTCTGATTTTAATGAATTTTTAAAAAAAAACTTTATAACCATATTTTTTAACCATTATTTTCTCCCAAAATGAAAGTAGAATTTAAATTGCAAGATCATGTTAAGAGTGTCTCAGTGATTGCCGTCACTTTGACAAAAACTCAAACTGATTAATTAAATTAGCTCTTACTGCAAATTAAACCGAGGAAAGGGCGATATTCAGCACGTGTTTAAAAAGAAGCGTAATGCTATGGAACAAACATAAGATGTGATATTTTCCACATAATTCCATAAATGAGAGAGATATATAGTGCAATGAACAAATAATCGGAAGGCTTCTATAATAATATGAGTTACATGACTATTGAAGCTTAAATATATTTGGTTGCGAATTTATTAAGAGTGCAAGGTAAATAAGTATTTAATAGAAAATTTTAGAATGCATTACTCCTGGTGAGTCAGCTGGTCGCCAAAGGCGGCTAGTAATGAATATAAGCAAATAATAGCTAAGAGATGTTTTTGAATTTTTAAAATTCATTGAGATATTTGCAGTTAGTTATATACATATATTATAATAGGAAGATGATTTCGTCATTCCCTTTTAGTTAATATTTTATGAACGCAAAAATTTGAAACTATACATTTATATCTTATTTGGGAAAAAATTGTACTGAAATAATCGAATAAAATGAAAGAAATGATGAAATCGGTATTATTTTCTAGGGACATTCAAATATCGTTTCAGTTTAGTGCAAAACAAATAATATTTAATAATTTATTTAAAAAATCATTAAAATTCTATTATTTATGGCCAAAAGCATAAAGTGGGCAAATATATTTTCAATTTCTCATAAAAATATATACAGAAAAAGTGTTTCAAGACGTTAAGCCCCATGCTCACTCACCGGTGATTGACAGTGAAATTTATTTTCGAACAACGCCAGTCAGTCATCAGTGACTAACTCAGTATATTTCGTTCAGTCCACATGAGACACTATTGAGGGGCAGTGCAATTTCAGTTTAGGCTGCGTTAGTCATTATTGACTGAATGCTAAATGTTTTAAAAATCACATTCACTAAATAATTTTTTAAGTGACAGACAAAAAAAAACCAATCTACTAAAATATATGTAGTATATTTGCAATTTTACTTAGGTTGTCTGTATTAAGGAAATGGGATATCTCTGACTAGATTAAAAATATGTTCTTTTGGCGTTTAAAGTGGTAATTATCGAAAATTTTGACGAATCTCTACATTTTAGATCTTTCTGAATAAAAATATATGTCTATATATGTCTCACTCTGAATAGGACAATTGAAAACAATTGTTTCCGATGGAATTCTACATGCTGTCTTAAACTTGAAATTTTGTGACTAATTATTAGTAATTTTACCTATATAATTTCAATATCCGATAAAGAAAAGCTAGGTGCTCATTTTTAAGGATTAAAAATAAGTTTAAAAAATGAAACCAAATTAATTAATATTGGAATATTTTTAATTTAATAGTGGTATATAAAATTCATCCTTTGTTATATGTTATGTTTCGTAGTATCTTGAAGGCTAATTTAGCTTTAAAAAGCAACTTCACTCTCTGAAAGGCAGATAAATAGGGGGTAAACAGGCAAATTCAAACGATGTCATTATATAAAAACTGTCTTTACACAATCTTTTAATAATTTTTTGATTAACGGGTGTTGATTAGACTTTTAATTACATCAATAAATGATTCAAAACGATTGTTTTTCTAATTTTCGGACTAACTAATCTGTAAAACCAATCTTCTACTTATATGTATCCTTGCTAGCTTCTAAATGTGAAATAAAAAAATTTCTCTTTTATTCTGTATGATATACAAATGCAATAATTTTCCTTTAAATGCAGCATTAAATTTTTAATGCTCTCAGTTAGCCTATCATGTTTCTTTAAGGACAAATTTTCATTGTATTGCTATATATTTTATTGCAACAGCTACTAAATCTTATTTTTTTTTTTACTAAGAGACTGTTTTTTGTGAAATAAGTGTGGGCTGGAGTCATTTTTTATTCACTGGTTTTTGAATGTTTATTAAATTTTATAATAACTGAAATCCAAGCATATGTTTTCCTCTTTACCATTAATATCTACGAACTAAAAATTTGTACAGTACCTTTAAAACACAATTTTAATCTTAATCTAAAAATTAACATAACAGTTTCTCTTTGAAAAGTTATCAGTTAGCCTGGATATTGAATCATTCTAAACAAAAACTGCAGTTAATAATTTTTCATTCAAGGATTGTGTGATACTTCTCTTACTCTTTGAGAATGTTAATGTGAAATGTTTTTCCATGTATAGCAAATAAAATATAAAAACCATCATTCTCTTAATGAGATAGTGTTTTTAGCCAAATAACAAATAACAGTGCAAATAAAATTAACTTTAATTAATAACCAGGCAATGCGATTACGTATAAACCTGCTGATACTAAAATTGATGGACGAAAAGTAAGTAATTTATTATCCAAACACGAGAAGTAGCCATTAGCTACCATTTAAATTTATTACACCATAAATTGAATTTTAGAGTTGGTTTACCCACGAAGTAACTCAGAAAAGTGCAATAAAGCCACAATTTTTCTCAGTTTTATGATAAATGATCAATATTAAAATTTATCATGTTCAAAAACGTTGAGCGATATTATTGTAATGTTTTTTAAATGTTAAAAATATTTTTTTACGAACAGCATTAAATTTATTGTTATCAAAATTGTTTGTTAAAATTAGTTTATATATATATTTTAATTATTACGTCTTTTTCCATCTGTATCTTGAAAGGCTTGAAAAAGTAACGTCTTCTTATTAAATAGAGATAGCTTCTGAAAAATATTCTAAACGAGTATATTCTATTAGGAAGAGAATGAAATGAGTTAAAGCTTTAATGAAATTTGAAATCCTTATTCATCAGAATCTCTTCCAATTATATTTCTTTTTTGCTTTATTCATATGCTTTGAAGAATGAACATTTTTAAAACGAAAAATTAATTCCCATTTTTAATATATTTCAAATATTTATTCTGAAAACACTAAGAGGAGAAGACAGAAATTTAAAAAATAATTAAGGAAATGGCGTCGGAGACAGTCTATCAAAAGGTAACTCTTTAAGTAATCAGTATCTGCTAATCAGTCCCTTAAAGAGATTTGATTTGTACATGCACTTAGTATTCCCAATTCAATCTTTTTGTCAAAAGATAAAAGTAATCTTTTAATAATATATTTCTCAAATGAAAAGATTTATAATACTTATAGAGTAAAGAATAGTAGAGATAAACCATTTTAGAAGAACATTTTACTTTATTATCCTTTTGGAAATCTGAAAGCAATTTTCTAAGTTTTGATTGATGAAATTTTTGTTGTTAGTCTTCACTACATAAATATGATTGCAGGCATAAATATACAAGAAATCAGTGAGAATTTACGCTTTTATGGAAAGTAATTAAATTGCATATTAATTATATTATTGGGAAAATGTTTTTCTAATGTCAACACATTTATCTAGAGAATACGAAATTTAAAATCTTACGGTTATTTTGCAAGAAAATATGCATTTACTGAATTTATATCGATCAAATGTTTTTTACTGATAATCATATATTTATTACATTTATACATTGTTCATAAATTGCCTTTACAGAAAATACCCGAGTGTAAAAATTCAATTACTATTTTTTTAAACTGTAGTTATATTATAAAATTAACCAAGAAAAATCCAGATTTATATAATTTCTGAATGTTATATATAAAATAATTTTAAAAACTTGTATATATTCCTTATTGCTAGTAAAATGAATATTTAATATTTTTTAAACAATCAATATTTTAAATTTTTTCAGATATCCAAGAATTTACCAATATTAAATATAAATTTAAAAAAGAAAGAAAATTGTAACTTATTCATATATGTACCGATATGCAATGCGGAATAATAGAACACTTCCCCTTATTAACTACAATTATTAAGATTCCCTTCTTATCATCTCTCCTCCTAAAGAAAATTACTTAAAAATCTACAAATTCTTATTGATTTCTGAGGAGAAATATTACGTTTTATTAATGAATTCTAATGTTTTAAATATTCAATAAAAATTCAATGAAAAAAATTGTCAAAAGTTTCATGCATATATTTAAGATATATTTTTTATATTTAGAGGAGCAAAATTTTCTCAAGATATTCAATGAGAAAAAATGATCGAGGAAGGTAAGACGCATGGAATAATATTGGTGTTGATACGGCTCTAACTTTTCACTAAACATCAACATCACAAAACAAAAACTTATCTTTGTTCAATCATATTTAAATTAATTGAATAACAATTTCAAATATCATTTATTCCAGTTATCAGAAAGTAAATCATTAGTAGTATTTTACCCAGATTAAATACCTATGTGTAAATCTTTTCTCAAGAGAACCTCCAAAGTAAGCTACATTTCGAACTCCAATCTTTAGTTTTTAAAGGTCTTCGAATAAAAAAATAGGATTTAATTTAAGACGAGTTAAAACATAAATATTTTTTTTGAAATAACAAACAATATTTCACAAAACTTTCTCCCTTCAAATCCTCAGAGGAAAACACATATTTACATAATAAATTTAAAAGGACACTTTTAAGTTTGAAGATACTGACATTTTTTCCTTTGCTGTCGCATTTCAAATATTTGTAAAGAAAATCTTGAAAAAGAAGAAAAGACAGAAGCACCAAAATAAATGCAAAGTCTTCGAAAACGGTGTTTGGCAATCATCCGCCGATTGTAAATTACAAGATGCGATCAGAACTCAGCATGCAAGTACTTTTTTTCCTTCGATCCTTTTAAAACAGCTGTCGAGGGTAATCTGTTTAAGCGCTGAGCTATGTTGCAGAAAAAGATTCGTAACATGGATGCTCTTTAAAGACATTTGAGCCAAGTGTGTTTTAGGCTCTCTGAGAACAGTTTTAAAAGTTTTGAATGGTAAAATAGTTTAATCAATCAAGTAAGAAAATATAGAAGTTTAACAAAATAATTTCAATTTAAATGAGAAGGTGTATTTAAGTACTATAATAATAGCCCAATTAATAAAAGATTTCTTTGAAATACTCACATATGAGCTTAATAAAGTTAGTATTAATATTTTGAAGAAATATAGACATTAAGAAGAAATTTAAAATAAATGTCACTTCTTTGCTTGATAAGTTATTGTGAATTTATTAGCAATTTAATGTTATCTTTTTCATTTTCAGTGGTTTTAAGCGGTACAGAGTTGCAATGCTCATATCTTTTATTAGAAATTAAATAGATTCTTATGCATTCCTATTTTGAAATATTAAATAATTATTAGGTTGCTTGATATTTTCCGCAAATACCTAACTGTAAAAATAGATCATCAAGCTAGCCACGGGATATTTTATAATTTAAAAACAGAAAAATCTCTTCTATTGGTAATGAAGAGAATACAAGAAATACATTCATTAACTCTTGGTTAAAGCTGATGGAGGATTCAATGATTTATCTGGAAATAGAGGATTTAACTAAGACTAAATATTGCAATTACAATATTTAAATTTGAAAAGGCTTGGTTCGAGCAGTGTTTATAAACTATAAACAGAGTCGTCCATCTCTTTAAAGGGGCCAGGGTGCAAGAAACCATTTGGAGCCTTAAAGTTTTAGTTAAGTAAAAAAAAAAAAAAAAAAAAAAAAAAAACCCTGCACATTTGCATATTTATTTAATGCGTGATTTTATTTTTGCTATTGATTAACCCATGATAATTACAATTTTTCTCATTTCTTTTGCTACTTAGAATAGCAAGGACGTTTAAGCACTATACCCATATGCTTGATAAAAGATAATTCTTTATTAATTAAAATTTGTTGAGAGAGGGTTCAGCACTTATTACAGTAACTGGCAATGCAATTTTTTTAACAACAATTTTTTAATACATTTAGAAATAAATAATTATAATTATTAATTAGTATACATTGCAATATGTGTTGAGCGTTATTTACAGCTCTCTCGTTCAAAATCAAATTCCGTTACAAAGCAATTATTGGATAAGGTTTTTCCTATACATCGTTATTATAAAATGGTACAAAATTTGTGGAACAATTTTGTTATTAATTTTTTTCTAAGTTTTTTGTGTCAGTAATTAATTTGAAATACTTTTAAATCTGTCTTCTATCTGTACTGTACCAGTATACTTTACAGAATTTAAAAAATAAAATTTAATTTCCTCAACTAAGTTTTCTACAACTTCATCTTCTGCTGTTTCAAAATATATATTTTCTTTTTTGAATTCATTTTTCAAGAATATGTTCTGAAAAATTCAAATTACTTGCTATTGCTTTTCCTTCGTCTAAATCTAAGTTAAATTTCGTTCTAAAATTTTGGATTTCAGCTTTAACTTTACGACTAAATTAAAAGCCCAGTCGAAAACAATTATTTTTATTTGAAATAGTTTATTAATAGCTAAATTTGGATAATATTGTTTACCATTCTATTAAGCATAAAATAAATATTATTTCTTTATTGAATCCAATAAACTTTTAGCTTTGGAACAGCTGCAATATTGTTATTTAGATCAATAAATTTTTCTTGGGCATTACAAATTTACTCAAAGTGTAAGTACACTGCTTTAACCGTATCTGTTTTGGTTTCCCAACGAGCGCTACTTAATGGTTTGATTGTAATTTTTAAATGCTTTTGTAGATTTTCTCACCTTTTTGTAAAGGCAGAAAATAAGCAATACAAGCATGGCATTAACCGAAAAAATGTAACACATATTGCCGGAAGATGCATCGAAAATCAATAAATTAAAAGAATATGATAAGCTAGGCACACGCATAGATTATATAAAATCATCAATGGTTGGAGCAGCATAGTCAACATCATGACTTTTGTGCCAGAAAAAACCAAACCAAATTATGAGTATGTATACTTTTATATTTTATGTTATCCTTTTTTTAAATCCTTTTTTGTTTCTACCGTTGTCATATGTCCAATACAATCATAATATTCAAATAAAGCTGCTTAATATTTCCGAATAGTTCTTTTGCTAGTCCTTCTCCTTTGACACCAGTTACGTCAATAAGCCATCTAAATGACTCATTTACACTCTCTTTATATCTTTTCTCTTCAAAATGTATATCCTTAATAAAGACTAAAGTTTTTTATGGGAATTTTCAGAAATAGAATCCATTTAGATATTGTAATACGTAGCTGAAATTACATTATGTTTAATTTCGATAAGAACTTCATTTCCTAAGGTAGGAATAATTTGCACGAACTAAATCCCAGACAATTTAATTTGTGGAATTTTTTATTCTGTTTATATGATACATAAATATAGAGTCGTATTTACTTAGCAATTCGATTACACTTTAAAAATTTCTATTATTAGGCGTTCCTATTATTTCGTGGTTTCCACGAAGTGGAAGATTATTACACGCTAAAAATAGAATGACATCTACAATTCTTTGAAATAAAAATTTAAATCATACCGTTTACTTATTTATATTAATTTGGATTTGTTTTATCAACAGTCAAATATAAATTTAATTGTTGTAGTAATTCTTTCTAAATTGAGCATTGCTAGAAGTTGATGGCTTAATTTATCTTCGTTTT
Organism: Argiope trifasciata; assembly: GCA_026543055.1. Classification (NCBI taxonomy): domain Eukaryota; kingdom Metazoa; phylum Arthropoda; class Arachnida; order Araneae; family Araneidae; genus Argiope; species Argiope trifasciata. The sequence goes on along the minus strand of JAPMOQ010001017.1, from coordinate 13,553 downwards.
TCTTTTTCTTTTAATGAAACAAATATACACAAATGCACGCATAAAAAATATTACATTAAATATAGACAAAAGTGCATAACTGATGATTTACAAATCAATTTGAACCCAGCCTGAGCCTGGATTCTGAGCGCTAGATGCACCAATCTGTTTTAACGTGGCTTAAGTGGATTTCCTTATTCATGAATGAACTTTTTCACCATTTTATGGATATCACAGCAATCTTTGTCTAATAAAGGTGTCAGTCGATGCTCAACCAGCCACATGGAAACAAGCCTGTTAGTTTTTTACATGTGTAACAATATTATTGTTTAGAACACTATTTTAATTCTTAATCACAGTAGGGGGTCCCTTCAGTTGCGGGGCTCCGGTCCGTAGCAACATCCGCACCCCTTCCCCAGATGGCCGTCCCTGACTATAAAAGAATAATTATAAAACAACAGCATGTTCTCACATAATGATAATAAAATCTACAATAATAAATTTCAAGAAGTTATCATGTGAGAACATTATTGTTTATAAGTTTATTTGTCTTAATTAATTCAACTCATTAACCAGTTTAAACTGGTTTGTAACAATTAAATAATCACAAAACTTCTCTATCGGTCCCTTACTCTCTGTTTTTAAACTTTCAAACGGCCAAAACAAAGTTTTTGAGCTTGACCTATCTTGAGATGTAAAAACCTTAACGTTCTTCTAAATATCTACGCATGTGTAATTTGATAATCTCCGGATTGTTTCAACTGGTTAATAAATAAAAATTCGTAAGAATTCAGTAAATGTATAATTTGGAATTCAAGTTGTGAATTTAGTTGGCGATAAAACGTCAGATATGGCAACCTTCTATTTTGTTTTCTAATAACCTTAAAAGAGAAATTTTCTGTCCCCAAAACGATAAGTCGCTAATTTGTTACCTATGCCTTTTATGGCTTCAAAATCCTCAAACCTAAAAAACATCATGCTGCCACATGATAATAATTAGATCAATTTTGAAACTAAGGAAATAGATTCTAAATACAATCTAATGCAGTGCATGAGTGGAAGTTGTATCATGTTAAGAATAAAGTTTGTCGAAAAAGCAGCTATTGTTGGAAGATTCGCCGGTTCGAGTAAGCCTGTTCTTACATTCCTTAACTTTCCTACATAATACTCCTAACAGTTCTAGATCTAATACTTATCAAATAAAATTTACTTTAATATTTACACTTACATCATACTCAATACATCATTCTGTGGCATTTATTCTTATCAGTTTAACGATGAATATCTATCAGATATGTTTCTGATAGTAGAGCTCTGAATATTTGTTGCAATGGAAATTTCTAAAAATTCATACTGGAAATTAACAATCTTTCTATTGATCATTTGCGATTTCATCGATATTTAGTATCATTAATTACGTATTAATGGCAATCAATGTAATCTAAAGACAGAAGAAGCCTGGAGCTGAAGATTTATGACAAACCTGACTAAATTAATGTCAGGCTTTCGAAATTTATGACAACCTTTCAAGATTTAGACAACCCTGATAAGATTTACGACATTCCAAGCAAGATTTATGGCGCCTTTCAAAAATTGTGACAGTAAAGACAAAGTTTATGATGTCCTTCCATTTTTTAACGCTCAGCATCTTTTTTCGTATATGTATATGATTTTGTCCATATGAATTTAATTTGCCTATTCTGCGAATTATTGCAGAAATCTACTCCATTACCCCAATCTTCCAATGAAATCAGCATAGCTCTTATTGTGAAATATTTTTTTTCTCATTTTAAAATCACTGTATTGATCCTTATATCTACTATGGGCATCATTTCTGGGAGTATATAATAAAAGAAGCATTCTAATTTTCTAATTCATTCCATAATCCCAGAAATATGTATATATTCATTCGCCCAAAAATATTATTTGATTTTAGAATACTTTCTTGCATATGATAGCCAAAGCGCCAATATACTCTAATCACAAAAAAAGATATAATCTCAAGCTTAATATTGATAATGAAGGTTTCATTGAAAGCAAAAACATCATTTTAAAGTTACAACAGCTAGTTTGAGTTCATATGGAATGAGTTAAAGAAATGAAATTCTCTATGTGATATTGGCTTCAAAATTTCTTATAGATAAATCGAAATTTCGGAGGAAATGCATTTATGATTACAGTGTAATAAAACCTGAATGTGTTAAGTAGATGACATTTTAAATATAATTTTATTTTCAAAGCTGATTATATTGTCGTAATTAGGTTACGTATGTTTTGTTGCGACTCCATTTATTGCAAAGTTTTAGAAAAGTGATTTTATTTAAAGAAATTAAAGATTCGGTTTAGGATTCAGGATTTAAAGAAGTTAAAAATTCAATTTTTACTATGCGCTTCACCGAGGCCTGTGCTCGAGGGAATTCCGGAGAGAGAGAGAGAGAGAGAGAATAGTTTTTTAGAAGCATCTCGAGTTATTATCTAATTGATGAGTAATATGAAAATTACGTCGCATACAGCCATAAATAAGTGACACTACTTCAAAGTTGTCTGAAGTCAAAACAATTTTTCAAAAAGCTGCAAAATTTTGTGTACAGCATTACGAAGTAAAATAAATTTTGTTTTTAAAAATTAAAAGAAAAAAAAACCCAGATGGCATTTTTTAAAAATAAATTGCACATTTAGCATACGTTTACGAAATATTAAAATTTTTATTGCTACAAAATATTCTCAAAAATTATATTTCTATTTCTATTACTTTATGGTAAGTTTTATTTCTTACCAATGCCATGAGGATTAGCATTTCCATTTTAATTTATAGGCATCAAATATTGAAGAACATATTGAGAACATAACAGATACTGTGTACAATTAACGCATAAATTCCTCTGTTTGATGTTTCATGCTCATTAAACATTATCCATGTTCAATACATGGATAAATCAACGCTTTAAAAGAAATTGAAATTTTCTTTACTCTTTGAGATTGCTTTATCCTGTCATTAAAGCTTAATGAACTCTAAGGAGTAATGCTTGAACAAAGAAACTAATTGGTTCAGGTGGAATTAAATGGAAGCAATTTTCTGCTACTGTGCAGAACAAGGAACTGATTAAGGGTCGAAAGATCAATAATGAAGCTTCTCTAACGTCTTCAAGAGGATTTTAATTAACCTGTGGATACCCGCTTGTTTAAATTGTTACACTACACGTGATTCAGGAGAGAATAAGTTTAATTTAAGAACTTTAATCTGATGGGAATCTATTATTTTTTAATTCTTAAATTAATTGAACATCGAGATGAGAATGGAAATGATAATCGGACATTATTATCCCTTCGATTTTCTGACGAGAAGAATTGAAGTACAGATGTTTTAATCTCAGTTCGATGGAAGAAACTAAACCAGATACTACACCATTTCTTAAGTAAACTATTTAGAGCATGGGAAATACATCTATAAAGGAATATATTAAAAAGGTCTTACATTTTAACCCTCATATGTAAAATTATTGTTTTATTTTGAACTTGGGTAGTAAAATAATCATAAAAGACAAAGGAATATTTTATGCCTTTATCTAAAATTCAGATATTTTAACATTAAAATAGTGTATGGGAAATGTTTCCCTTTTAACACCGGAAAACACTTTTACGTATTTCCCAATCGTTCGTTGGCTTCAAAATTCATAAATTCATTTTACAACTATTTTCTTTTATTCAAAATATAGCTTATAAATATATCCGACGTATTTTATCTGAGCATTATGTGCTATTCTATAAATGATACTATTTACTGCAGAATGCCCATTGACGGCCAGAGGCATTTAATGGGACTTATGCCGTAAATCAGATTAATATAATAGATTTCAATACATACAGCGCATTTCAATACTCGATAAATATGAATAATCGAAATAATAGCCATTACGGCATTTAATCCAATTATTCATATTTGTGAAGTATTGGAATTGTTTGAAATAGCATTACGATCCAAAATCGAAAAGAAATAAAACTAGGTGAAAAAATTTGTTAATCAAATCAAAAACTTTTAATAGGATGTCTATTAGTTATTAATAAATCAGTTCAATATTTAAAAAAGTGTTTAAACTGAGTTAATAGCTGAAATTCAGCAGATTGCCTCCTTTTCGCTTTTGGAAAAGAAAGGTAAATCTATATTTTCTCAAAAATCGATTTTCCATTGTTTAAATAAATGTATACAAAATGGTATAAGATGTGTTTGTCGTTGAAATGGTGAGAATATTTTGTGCTCTCCAGGGGATTTTGTTTTCCTCCGGGCACAATTTCACCATATATAATGATGGCATGAGCGCTTTGGTAGGGATATCCCACTGAGACAATCCAATGGGCCTAGTCACTTTAAAAGCATTGATAACTTTACAACTTCTTCAAAATAAGGGATTTTAATTTCTTTTTTTAAAAACAATTTCGAATCATGCAGGAATTTATGCTAATGCAACTGCGGCTTCTGTTGCAAAATCTGCTTCTTTTCCTATAGCACAAAAGCTTCCATATAGCTATGCTAAAAAATTCTTAATTATCTGCATTTTTTTCTGTCTGACTTGAGAAATGAGATCTGCAGATCCACAATAAATTACATTCTTGTCATACCTTCTTCCATTGGTTGGCAACCCATTCTTCCTATACGGGAGTTCGACATCAAATTGATTCGCCTACATACAGGACATGCACATTTTATTCATAAGCATCTAATTTTCGGGGAGAGTGGTCCTACGTGCCATGCTGATTTTATCATTAACCATCTTTTTATCTAATGTCCTACATTTAATTGCCCTCATCAGAATTTTTTAATTCCTCATCTGCACCATATATAATTGAACTTGGATGGATGAAACATACTATCCAAATTTTTTCAACTTTTTAAAAGACATTTATTATTTTCTAACATATTCTTATAGGAAGACTACCTTTTACAATAGTTTTCCTGAAAATAGACATTGGAAAATTTTCTTCACTTTATGGTCCACCGATTATGGTCCCTAAAACGCAAACTCACCTTTAGTCAAGAGCCTATACATAATCCAAAATAAATGTGCAAAGATTATAAAGCTTTGTCCATGTTTCTTGTGAATAAGATAACTAGAATAACTTTATTTCGATTTTAACTGGTTTTAAAATGTAAATGTAATTGTTGGAAAAAAATGAAAATCAAAAAAATGGCTTTATAAATGTGAAAATCTTCAACCAGTTCGTAAATGGTCCATCTATCTTAAAGAGAGTGGAAATGGAGGGGAGTTGAAATTTTTATTTCGATATAGCCTTCTTAATATTGGTGATAGAAAAAATAAATTCAACTGTCTAAATTAGCTTAGCGCCTCATTAAGAGGAGCAACTTTTGCCGTTAAAGTTTTTCGATAAAAGCAATATCTTAGAAGTTAAGGTCTGAAAATTAATTTTCTACACCTTAATTTGTTGTTGTTTAGAGCATTAATAATTTATACGGTCTGATATTAATTCAGATATAATCGAATCTACATTTGCCTTCCAGCTTGTCCATAGATATTATTTTCATTTATATTTGATACTTCATTTTTTTTTTTTTTTGTATTCCAAATTGTTTGCAGTTCCTATATTTTTGAGAAATTATCCCTTACTTTAGCACTTATTTATTGATGTCCTTAAACATTTTATGTTACTTATTTTTAAATTTTATCCATATACAAAAAGGTTTTATAAAATAAAACAAAATAGGAAAGAAATAACGTTTTAATATTCTAGCATTAACACCAATACTTTATTCAAGATTATCCATTATTTGAGAAAAGTCAAAAGACAGCATTTCTGATAATTTTAATGAATTTCATTTTTATTTCGATCTTCCATTTCATAAAAATTTTTTAAATGTCCTTCAAATCAGATTAATGACCTTTAATGAAATTTATTATCTCCGGACTTGCAGCAGTATAATAATTTCTCGATTAACTACCGAATAATTAAAATACTCTTAAAATCGTTAAAAGGCAAGATTCGTTATTGATCTTTCGCCGTTTAATCAACTCTTTGCTTTGCTCCGAAAAGAAGATTAGAACTGTTTAATTCTGTCCGAACCAATTAGTTTCTTTGCACATGGATTAATGAACTTTAGAGTCCATTAACTTTTAATGACAGGATATTGAGATTTTTAACATAAAAGAGCATTTTAATTTCCTTCAAATCATGGAACAACCTACATGCGCGGATCATTAAATATCTTTATTAAATACAAAATAAAAAAGTATTGAAAGCCATATTTTCCTATCTCTTTGAAATCAGAAGAATGGGCTTAAGTTTAATCATAATGCGTATGAAGTTCATCATATAAAATTTTAAAATTTTGAAATAAATATTGAAGTTTGATGTTTCTAAATATTTTTAGATACCAAATCTATCATGTTTTTTGTAATAAAAATATTTTTTATTAAGTTTAAATCACAAGATAAACAATAGTATCCAAATCATATTTTTATTTTCTCATTATGAAGTATGAAAAGGTAAAAAATAATAACTTTAAAGTTTTTATCTGAAAGTTTATTTCAACAATGCTTATATTTTATATATACCCGAATTCCTCTACAACTTTTCTTTTTCAGTTTTTTTCTATGTCTTTGCACACGATTATTTACTAGCTCATCTAATGAAATAGATAAAACGTGGTACACTGTTATATCATACTTAGTGATACTGAATTACATACTGAATAGGTTGAACTTTATGTTCTTTCAAGTCTATTTTTGTATTCATGAGTTTGACAAGGAAATAAACCGGAACATGCAAAATTAATGCGATTTGTTTTGCTGTCTGGACATCAAAACTGTAGATTTGCATCAAAATATGACTCCATCAGAACTTGAAAATTGCATACTCAAAAGATAGCACAATTCCAACAATGAAACGGCCCTATTTAAAAGTTGTCTGTAAACGAAACAATTATTTATAAAGTTACGAAATTTTGTATACAGCCAAATGAATAAAAATAAATTATGTTTCGGCAAATTAAAAAACAATACTTTGACATATCACCATTATAACTCAAACGGTAACATAATTTCCACAATCAAACGGGCCTATTTCAAAGTTGTCTGTAGACGAAACTTTTATTTATAAAGTTACGAAATTTTTTATATAGCCTAATGAATGAAAATAAAGTTTGTTTGGGCAAATTAAAAAAAATACTTCAATATTTCACCATTGTAGGACAAATTTTTAATAAATAGTGCATTTGGCATACATTTACATAGACTAAACATGCTACAACGAATGTTTAACAAAAAGCGGTTATAATTTCCAGCAGTATCGGAAATCGTAAGATAGCCATGTTACATAGTTGACTGCATCGTGTTCTGGCAAATATTGAGAGCATATTGTGAAATCTTGTCTTTAAAGTGAGGTAAAGTCTTACACTATCATGATCAGATGTTTGAAATGGCTTTCAATCCAAAACTGACATGGGCAGACGATACTACAATTGAAGATACAACAGGTAACGAAAATGGCGGCTGATGACACGCTCTTTTGCGAAGTCATTTTTGAGGATTTCCTCAATACATAGCCTAAATTGTGAAATAGTTCTATCATGCTTAAAATTATTATGTGAAAGGAATATATCTACTTTGCAGATCGGCAAATAATTGAAATTTTATATGTAAAAAGGATGCATATTCCTGCTTGGTCATCGATATCTACCATTTTATTTCTTGCAGAAATAATGATGCAATAATTCACAGGATATCATTAATCCACGTTCAATCATTAAGATTGAACGTGGATACACTAGTTTCTAAATTTGACAATTTTTGTCCAAATCGAAGCACATTTGGTCTGTCCTAGGGGTATTCGAGGAATATTCTGCAATCACTTCAAAGAAGCGAGAAACTGAAGTGAGAACTGATATGTCTAGTCTCGAAATTATTTGGAAACAACCCTTACATATATGTAGGAAATACCGGAGGATATTCCAGATGACCTTCAAGAAAGTTCAATGAGGTATATAAAATTATTTATTTACATACAAGCATTGCAACTTTTGCTATGCAAAAAATTAGAAGTTTTGATCTTTGTCATCTGAAGTGCAACTTTAAATATTGCTTCTGCTGTAACAGGTTGCTTTGCATCTTAATTTACTAGATTAAATATTAAATGAATCCGCTAATTCAAATTTGATTGTTCCTAATTGAAAAATTTTAATCGTCAATGGAATTTCCGCCCGCTCTTTTCAAAGCCTAATTATTCTATAGCAAACAATTGGAGAATTATTATTTTGCTGAAACTAATTTAACTAACGAAATTCAACCTGATAAATATTAAAACATTAGCCATACCTAGCTCACTGAAAGCAAAACCTCAGCAAAAGTTTTATAATTACTGCAGCTTAGCGTGCACAATAATTAGCAGTTTTGTTGCTTATTATATCTTTGATTTTAAAATTAATTTTGGAACAAATATTTTGATCAAATTCAATTATCGAACATGCCTTATGAAAAGACTTTGTTTTTCATAGTCATCCGAACATTAGAACATATATTTCGTAAGAGAATTCGAATGCTACATTGAAAGATATTTCACTGTTTAAATATTTTGTCCATCTCTTACTGCAATCACCTTTTTAAAGTTTCAGAAGAAAACAGTTGAAATCAGAATATAAGATAAATACAAAGGACAAGGTACAGGTAAATAAAATGTTATACTGATATTTGACATTTAAGATATAAATCCGTCATAGAGTAACCGTCTGTCAAACTATATCCCTACAAACATGGGATTAATAAAAATCATAAGAACTTAATTATATAACAATTGGTTTGTGATTTATTTACTTTATTTGTAAATTACGTGTAAAATTTTGATGTCGGCCAAAGAAAAAGTTTCTTGCTCTTGAGTATTTACCATATCGATTTAATGACCAAAGATCGCAAACAATTACATTCGTTTGTTCGCTGATTACTTGAAATTAATATAGAAATTTATTATTTAATGAGTATGAGAGAAAGGTAAGGGATCACTCATGTTGCTGTATATCAATTTACTTAAAACGCGCCTCAATTTTATTTATGCTGGGTATAAAAACACTGCATTATTGTGTCAAACTTAACCAAATTTAAACATTTGTTCTATTGGAATATATAAAATTAAAAATCCAATAATAGAATTTTATCAACTTATTTTTTTATATTCTTTAAAACATAATTATAAAGTATCTTCATTCGAAATATCTAACCAAATTCAGAAACTTTATCAGAAATATCGTAGTGTGAAAGTCTTTTATGCTTCAATTATTCTTCCTTCGTTTGACTTGAAAGCATAAAATTTTGTATTTCTGTTTGATTTTAGGTCATGCCATTTACGAGTATAAAATGTCTCATGTCTTCCCTTCCCTCTGTTTGTCCATCTACCCATTTAACACAGCAGTATAACATCGTTTCAGAAAATATTTGCTTTTCTCCTTTCTTCATAGGTTGATGGTTTTCTCACGCAGTTTATCGATTATATGTCGTTAAAAGCATTATTATATATTGGGGAATCTAAGCAGGAATGAGCTACTTCAGATGAAATTTAGAAGAGGGCACAAAAACGCTGATGTTAAATGTGATTATGATTTAAAATTTTGATGTTCGAATTACGAATTATATAGATTTTGTACTTGTCATTTCTGTGTAAAAAGTTACCAACGGAACTGTTGTAAAGAACTATTTCTTAAAAATGAAATCGGTTAATAAATCCTTTTGCAGAATTAATCCTTTAATCGAAAAACTCTACTGTATATGATTTATTTAGCTTTTGTCATTAAAAAAATGAAAAATAATACATTTTTATTTGATTGAATGCCTTCCTTTTGATTCCTTCGTCAAAAAAAGAAGAAAAAACACTATCATATATTTTACTTTTGTATGTAAAATTCATATGTGCTAAAAACCTGAAATAAAAGTTACATTAATAAACAAATAGTCTTATATATTTCTCTTACTTGGGCATGGTGAGTTTATTATTTGACGCAGATTTACAAATCTCGGGATTATTTTTAAGATGGTCACCAAGATCTATTATATAAAAGATTATAAAATCATCAATTTCAATTATAAAAATTAAAGGTCAAGCTGGTTGAATCGCGAGGTGGGTTTAACGATTTTCAGATTACTTTAAAATTGTCACACTTTATTCCACATAAGATGCTGAGACTTCACAAGAATGTTTGGAAGCTGCTCGTGTTTTTTGGCGATTTACCTCGCTTGATTGAGCATATTTCGCCAACAATATGAGCTTAGGACAGTGAAATAACAGAAATGTAAAGATTTTTGACTTGGATTTTGATAATGGAAATATGTAAAAGAATCAGTTAAAACATGTTTCAATATATTAAAGTTTGTTGGCTTTTATATATGGCTTTCAGGTGATAAACGCCCAAAGATTTAACAAAAGGTCATTTCAAATAGGCAAGCAAAATTATTCAAATTTTTCTTAATTGCTGCAGAATTATCTATTAATTAGAATAGAATATTCTTAAGGGGATAATAGAATTTCAAATAAGAAAATATGAAAAAAAGGAAGGAAGAAAGAAAATTTTAATTTTATGATTTCATCACCAAAATATATGTTTGCATTCAGATAAAAATGTTATTATAAAAAAAAACTGGAATCACAAAATCATATACATGCTTGTTCCAAATAATTTTTTGGGGGTGAATGAGGAAAAATTAATTGAAAAACATTTTAATTAACATTTAAAATGACCTGGAATGTTTTAGAAATTATAAATCTTTAAATTTTTTTTCAAATGATATATTTCTTCTTAATAATATTTTAATGAAATTTGTTTACACACACACACACATATATATAATTTTGATTAATCTTAAATAAACAAATGTTTCAAAAGTTTGGCTACGTAATATGTAATTGTATGCCAATATTTATAATCATTTCATAATTAATAAATTATAATGAAGATTAAACATATTGTACAGAAAAAATTAGATATAGCAACTCAAAACAAACCGTCAGATACCTTTAAAATTGTTTCTACCACAGGGTACTCAAACTATTGAGATCCATAAAAGAGCAGTTAACTCTGATCAACTCATCAATAAAAGAACCTCTTAAAGACAATTGATTTAATTAAGAAAACAAAGTGACGCCAAACTCCCTGAAGGATGAACTCAACAATTTTCTTCCTTTTCTCAAGTTTGATAGGTGATTAAGGGAATAAACCAAGTTAAGATAGTGTATAAGTACATTCTCCTTAAGAAAGAAGGAAAACCTCGGGCAAACTTTTTACCCTTTGTTATTGAAGAGGTGGCGTTTCCCATGATTATGTAATTTAACAGTTGAAAGCAAATCAATTAACATCTATGGTTCGATAGATAGCTGCAGCAAAGCCACCTCAGGGTTTCAAGAATCGATCTTTGAAAAGGAAATTCAGTTTGCAGGTAAAGAAAATAAAACTTTCACTGACAAAATATTAATGAAATAGAGTAAAATAGCGGGTAATAATACTCATTTTAGAGTATACTTAACTGTACCATTATATTAATACTCACAATGTGGCTAGTTTAAACTTATTCAGCTGCATAGTTAATATTCTAGATATAAGAATTTTTAAAGAATAACATTTTTATCAATTAAATATAAATTGTCACACAAGGTATAAAGCTTCTTATATTTACAAATTCAAATAGAACACGTCCTAACAAGTAATTTGATGTATAACTGTGGGATCCCACAATCTAGCATCTTAATATGTCTAGACTGTTGCAAATACGTAAAAATACTCGCTTTTGACGTATTCTATACGAATTGATTAGTATTAGACGTTACATACTTAGTGGGACACCTTGTACAATAAATGTACAAAGATAGTAATAAAAATTTAGAAAGTAACTTTCCTGTTATTCTCTTTAACACTGTATTCTTTTTAACTATGAGCTTGGACACGAGAAATAATAGGTATACTTGGTTTCTATTAAACTGTTTATGCGTATGATCTTAACTTCATACATTCCTCAGAAATGCATTTTTAAATTTTAAACAACGATATACTTTTAAAATGTGGAATTTATTTTTATAATATAATAAAACAATTCAAAATGATTTAATTATTTAATATTAATTGATAATCTATACTAATAATGGAATAATGTTAAAGGTAAAAAATGTATCACTTGTAAGCGGAAAATACCGAATACATAATCGATTAATGAGTTCTGCTTTTCAAATCAAACGAATGAAATAGTTACTTTAAAAAAAAACGTGACGTAATCGAATTTCAACTTTATTATCAACAACTTTCATTCGCTTACTACTAATCGCATTCATTAATCAACCATTTCGATGAACGACATCTTGCCAACATAAAAGACTACGATATTATTGTTGGCTTTCTACAGACTATATCAATTCATCAGAAGTAAGAAGTTTCAAACGAATATACCTGAGTGTGATAATATGATGTCTCTTTTAAAACTAAAATAAATTTTTCTATTGACTTGATTTTCTATTAAAAAGTCTTTATAATGAATAATAAAAAACAAATAAATTCAGATGTCTTACAAATTTTTATTTAAATCTCACAATTTTTTTTAAATGTTTCATTATTTTTTACAGTAGATTTTATTTTTGAAATGAAATTCTAACAATTTCGACATCTTTGCTTTTGTATACCAAAAAAAAAAAAAAATGTGTCCGGCAATCCAACTGTTATACTCAAAGTGGTTGGATGGAATAAAAACTTGGGAAATATATAATGATATAAGAGATTTTGTAGAATTCATTGCTTCTGAGTTTCTCTGGAAACTGAAGAATATCGTAAAGACAATGCATCCGATGAAAAGAGTTATCCTCTAAATATTACCTAATAAACCATTGCTGAATGATAATGACGAAATAAAAGGGCAAAAATGGCATGAATTCATCAGTTTTACTTAATTTAACGAGAAAATATGCTTTTTGCACGTGTTTTTTTTTCCCGTTGTTGGCATCAACTTTAACTGACGCTAACACCATATTCACAAAATAAAATACCAAAATTCCTTGTTTTTAGTCATTGCATTTACTTAATCACTGCATTTTATAAGTATGCGAAAGTATTGATCGACATAAAGTAAAAAAATTGACATTTTTGTTTATCTATATTTTAATGTTAAACCTATTAAAACTACATACTATCTACCTAGTACTTTGCGTTTTTACTTTTTATAATCTCTTGCATTTATGCGATCTTCTGTGAATAGTTTTGTTCAAAATTTGCCGAAAATCTAAAAATTTGATCATAAATCAAATTCTAGCCATCTATCTCAAAGCATTTCATAGTGATTTCAGAATACCATAAATACGTTTTTCTGACTTAGAGAACTTTTCCGATTATAACATTCCCTCTATATTTCGTATAGAAGAATATATTTTTAAAAATCTGACTTTGTAGATTTTTCAAAAATTCGTGTTAAATTTTTAAACAATAGTAAAACTTTATATATTTTGATGACTCGTGTACGATAAAATAAAAATACAAAGTTAAAAATAATAATGGATGATTTGTTCTAAATTAAATGACACGAATAATTTATTAAATGCATGACATT
>JAPMOQ010001011.1:0-14586 GCA_026543055.1 Argiope trifasciata | reverse complement strand
TTTTATTCCTTGATTTTCTAATTAAAAATAATTAATCCATTCAGGAAGCATTTGTTTTAGTTAGAAAATAATATTAGGATAATTCATATACATTTTTTATGTTTATTAAAATGGTAAAAGACAAAACAAAATCTTTATTTTGAATGAAGAAGAGGTAATTCATTACACAAAAACAGTTCTTTTTTCAGAGTCAAGACAATTTACTGTTTATTCGCTAAATTTAAATCATAAAAATTAATTATGGTTTTTTATAAAGAGATTCAAACATAAATAATTTACTATAATATCTCAATTCGAAAATTAAAACTTGTGACTCAAGTGGCGCACCTTAGTTATTAAATATCACATCTTCTTAAAGTTGTAAAGCATTTAACTTTAAAGAAAGGAGCAATTCTACTTTATACCGATGATAAACAAAACATAATGAATTCATTTTGCTATAACTAAGATTTTAATGAGAATATTTTATTAATGAATAATTTAAAATTTCAGCATAGTAAATAATATCTTCTGAATTATAAAAGAATCTTCGTATTTGAAAATCTGCATCGAAATGGAAGATGCACAATCAAAGGGTGTTTTAACAACTGAATTAAATCGAGATGCAATTAACTAGGATGTATTAATTTTTTGAGAGTAGGCCTATTATTCCAGTTTTATTGCCGCGTTTTGTTTGAAGAATTTTCATTAATTTCTAACTTTTCAAAGTCTTATTTATTTTTAAAACGCCCTGTTTTTTCCCATTTTATGTATAGGAAGTTTTCAATTAAAAAAAGAAAACATTTTAAAATATTTTATTAAAACATAAATAAAATGGCATTTACAGATGCAAAAACATAACATTTGATGGATTTTATTAACTTAATGAAAATCGTTTTCATTTCTAGAATCTCTATCAATGTTGAATGGATTCATTTCACTTCATTGTTCATTCAGTTTCTGAAAGTAAAGAAAACATGTAACGATTATAAGTACTATGAAACTGAACTAAATATAAAATAAACTTGAAATACTCAAGAGAGAAATTCAGTTCTGCATTGTTTAAGAATTATTTTTAATATTTAAAATAGTGAACTTAAAACACTTTTAAACAATGGTAGTATAGGAATAAATTAAAAACTTAGCCAACTGTAGCTAAAAATTCCTATTACATATATCAGGACATTAAAAAGTAATCTGGATAATTACTAGTTTTTTTGGTTTTATATCTATTGAAATACAAATCTATCATAAATTTCTAGCTTGAATACTAAGATAATTCTCGACTCAAGGATGTATTTCCAAAGATAACATAAAAAGCTTACATAAATAGCTGTTAATTAAAAAAAACCCATGATTATTTAAATGAAGTAATCTTTTTGAATATAAGATTTCTGCTTTTCCATCTTGTAATTTCCATTTTTTTTGTAATTTTAGTTATCGTTTGGTATCTTATAAATTCTTTATCAAATGATTGTGAAATATGTCCTTGACACAGTCATAATTATTAAAATCCGAAAAAACGATTTTAAAAAATAGTTTTGGGATCGACGTGTTTAAAGATAAGACATTCAAAAGGGATAAAAAGTTAACAATCACTTCACAATTTCTATATTTTATTAGATAATCGTATACTATTTACTCTATGCAGCAGAAATTTTCGTCAAAAATTAAAAAAAAAATTAACTTGTGAGTAGTTTATTTCAGAGTAAATAATTATTGGTGAAAAATATTTAAAAATAGAATTTAAGTAATTTTGATAAAGAAATTAAAAAAAATATTTTTGCCAAACGATAGTGAAATATTTCCTTGATGTAGTAATAATTAATAAAATTCAAAGGAAAAGATTCTTTATACTAATTTTGGAATCCGCGTAATTAAAGATAAAACATTTAAAATGGAAAGCAAGTTACCATTAATTCCATAGATTCAATATTTAATTAAATAATTTATGATATTTATTTCGGGCAGCATTGAATTTTCGCAAATTTTTTTAAATCAATTTGTAGTATATCGCATTTAAACATAAATGAATATTGAGTAAAAGCATTTAAAAATGGGAGCCAAGAAATTTAAAATATTGAATTTCTTTTATTTTTGTAAAGATTGGAAATTCATTATTTGCTAGATTATGTAATAGAAAAAACCATTTTATTGCAAGAAATTTATTAGATTTTCTTTCTTTTATACTATCAAAAACATTTGTTTTAAGAAGTTTTGAAGGAAAAAAATAATATAGTAACATTCTGTTTTCATTTAACATTCTGTTAACAAACATTTTCAGCCTTTTTATGCATGCTTTGCCTACTGGCCATCTTATAACTGGCTGAGTGTAAACCCAGCATAAAATTACACAGATTTTATTGAAAAAAAACCCCTTAAATATAGACGACCAAAGACTATATTTTATTGTGCTTTATTTCATTTCAAAATTGTTTATTATATTTGTGATATTTGAGAATGAACAGTCTATCGATCGCAATTAACTGGATAAGATAATTTTAAGAATAAAAATCATTGAAATGAAATAAATTAATGCATAAAAAATTCCTGTGGCGCATGCTCTATTTAATTATTTGCCAATAATAAACTTCTGAATAAATGCCAAAATCAACATTTTTTTACCTTTTGTCATCGGGCGATGAATCGTCCAAGACCATGACCTAGATCAACAGCTCCAATTCCTAGTATTCCATTTCCCAAACCAATAGGAGAAGTTTCCATTAGGCTTAGAGTTTTTCGCTGGAACAAAGGTAATTCGAAGGATGTCATACTGGAATCAGCCAGTGGAAGAAATTTTCTTGAATTTTTACTTGGTGATGGATTGCTGAAAAATTCTTTAACGTTGGATTTTTCAATGACTTGGCACTTAAGATTGAATGGAGTGTCATCTGTGGATATTGTCATCTCTTTAAAGTGAACACATAAGTAATAATTTTCATTGCTTAACTTGATAATGTAGATTTTCGATTTTAAGTATTTTCCGCTGGTCTCATGAGCTACGTCTGTGTTGGATGCTATGTTATGGTTTTCAAGAATCTGCAAAATGAAAGATTAAATTATATAATATATGCCCATTCGAAGGTCACATTAATTTTAAAATACTAATTTATTTTAAATATTTAATAAAATTTCTGACAAGTTATTTTATTCATGGAATCATTGAAAACCGTCTATTCATAGAATACAATTAAATCCATTATTTCATCGATTTGTTTTTATTTTCTTGCATTTGTAGTATGGAGAATAGTTAAAAAATTTGAACATGGGAATTTGATGAATATCCATTCTAGATTTTTTTGAGTTCGAAAAAGGGATTTTTTGGGAAATGTCGTTCTATTTGTGATACAAATAACTCCAAAACGCTTTGATCTAGATGTTTGAAATTCAGTAAAAGATTTTAGTACCAGATTTATAGATTATTTTATTATTTTAGATATATATTAATTTTTGAGCAAATTCCGCTCCGAAGAAGTCCGCCTGTCTGGCTTTTTCGAATGTTAGTTATCACAACTACAGAAAAAATACCTAAATAGATAAAATTCGGTACATAAGTTTACACAGTCAGTTTGAGTGAGTCAGTTACACAGTCATACCTACAGTCAGTTTGAGTCAAATACGCATAGGATTTACCACCTATGGGTCTATACTTTAAGAAATATGTAAATACAATAAATCAAAGATGCAATAGCTTAATATATCAAATATGGTATGGAATTTTATGACTACAGTTGTAGTTCCAATTAAAAATATTGTTTTAATATGTTGGAAAAAACGCATTTAAATCACAAATTTGATTTTTGAATTCTATTAACCGCATGCTAGGGAATCATAGCCAAATAACTTGTCACGAGTCTTAAATGTTATAGAGTTAATAAAAATGCTAAAATTTACGAAAATTAACGCATATAAGATAATGCTACGTAATATAAAAAAGAAACATAGTACGCTAAAGCCGCAATGCATTCTCTGGTATAAAACTTTGTTAGAGAGTAAGAATGCTTTGGGCACATTAAACTCTGGTTTTGCAAAGAAGTATTTCGATCAGTTGTCAATATTTCAATTATATTGATTAAAGTTTAAGAATATATCATCATGTTTACCAGGGAAAATGAATGCGTCGAGGGTGTTGTAAGTATACATAGCAAATAAGAAACAGTCTAACAGTTTCCACATACTATCATAGATAAGTTCGCACTTTTGTTATAACGCTTTCTGAAAAAAAATTAAAAAATGCTATCGCTGCCAATATGCAGAAATCTTTCGCGCTTATCTTCACATTGCGTTTGGGTTGGTTTACCCAAAATAAGAGGAAAATGAAAAAAAGATGAAAGCTTTTAGCAAAAAAGTAAAAATACTCTCTGGAATTACTGAATACTACCTCTCTGCGAATTATAATTGCCCAAAAGATATTGGCTGGGCTTTTTAAAATAATTATTATATTTTAAAATTCATAAGATATTCACTAGATTCCTTTCATTTTTAACTTTACGAACTGCATTACTGATGGTTCAACTTTATAAAAATTCCTATTAAAAAGAGGATTTGGTTAATGACAGCAAGCTTAATTAGTGATATTCGCCAACTCGGATAGCAATCGAATTTCGAGTAGTAAGTATTCGATTTTCTCCAGGATTTCTTATTTTTCAACGTTACAAACTACACAATTTATGATTCAACAAAATATAAAATATTATATTAAAAAGCAGATTTAGCCAAATACAGCAGTCTTACTCAGTGATATTTCGCCAAATAGGGTAAAAGTCGAATTTCGACAGCAATGTTCACTGGATTTTCACCAGAATTTTTTTCGTTTTCAGTTCTACAAACTGCACTATTGTTGATTCATTAAGTTATAAAATATCATGTTAAAAAGCATATTTCGCCAATGGCGACAACCTTAATTAGTGCTATTTCGCCAACTCGGAAGAAAGTTGAATTTCGAGCAACCATAATTGAATAGAATAAAGATAAATTTAATTACCGTACGATTGATAGCCTTAGGTTTGCTGGCTATATTTGCTGGCTACAAATATCGAAATAGAATCTTTGCTTGCCTGGATTTTTTTCAACGCTTCACGGAAGTAATAAATAAAAAAGTATTCTTTTAAATAGACGAACAAGCCTTACGCGCTCAATGTCAAAACATGATTACTGAATAAATTTTTGCATTTGAATTCAACTTGATTGTAAAAAATAAATAAGATGAATAAGTACTTATTTATTTTTTGCATTTATTTATTTTAAATTATTAAAATAAATAAGCACGAAACTAAGCTTAAATCAGTTTTTTAAATAGAATGTATTTTCACAAGCATATAAGATTGATTTTATTATGCTAATCAGCAGAGAGTATTTCAGTAACAGTTATAAAGCGAAAGTTGTATAAAAATTGCATTATAGAGGATAAATTAAGTGTAGTAAACAATGGTTTTTCACTTGAATTCGTTTAAAATATATTATAGTTTATAATTCCAAAATGATTAATTCAATTGTTGTTATCTTTTAGAAGATCTTGAACCTTCTCCGATTGATTTGAACATAAATAAAAAAGTTATTAATACATTTCTATTCGATAAAACGGTATGGAATCAACATAAATCCCCTGCAACAAATAAACAAAAAACATATAAATTTTCTGGTATAAATAAACCAAAAATATTACAAACGAAAATGCTTTTCTATCCTCATTTAATACTAAATTAACAAACATTGAAATCTAATAGGTAAAAATCTAATATTAAATATCGTTATCACAGATTTATTAAAAAGAAAGAGCCAGGTTTCTTACGCCGGGAACTAATAGAAAATTGCAATTTTCTTCTATGAGAAGAAATTTTTTATTTTCTTGAAAAACTGCCAATTTCAATAATGTGTGGTGGGGAGTCACAAAGTCTTTCACATATAACCACGTATCACACAATGTCTTTCCCAAATAACCCTTTTTTAATTTTTACAAGTCTTTCACCTATAAAAATGTATCGTGAAAATAAAAAAAAATGGTTATTTATGTATATTGTAATTACATTTATAAAATCTTAAAAAATACCAAGAGTTGTTGATACTAGGGAACTGAAACGAATTCATGGAACTCAGAGAAAATAATCTTTTATTCGTCAATATTAAGGTGCATTTTCTGCATTCTGATTATCCCTGAGTACCATATATTTTGCACATGGAATATGAAGTTATCTATTGCTGCCTGTAAACGGTCAGTTTCGATGTTTGTAACAGCCCGTCCTATGCTGTGTTTGAAGATATGCATTTTTGCTTAATAGCAGACATGGCATCAAACTATCTAGTCTAGAATACTTTTACCAATAAAACACGCTAAGGTAAGGTAGTTTATATATTAAGCACACATCAACAGTTAATCTCCTATGACAGTCAAAAATGAACTGCTCGTTTTCGAACATTAGAAGAAGTGTATGGTCCTGCTGTGACACTTGCACTAGGAATTTTACATAATCCATATTGATATGCTAATTTTCAATGTTCGTGCTTGAAAGCATCGTCAATATTTCTCCTATCATAACTTTTAGTACTAATTATTTTCTGTGGAATTCATCTTTACTTGCCCTTTAAAGTTTGCTTATGAAATGTGGTTTCATTTCGATTATTCGTCTTAGCTGGAGATGCCTCCAAGCATGGAAAGTTATTTTATGTCCACCCTGTATTTTGGCATTGCAAACACTGGTTCTTTGTGTAACTTTATAGCTCACATTGAAGTGTAATGGATAATTGGAATTTATAAAACCAAAAAAACACATTGAAAATTCTCTGTCTTTGGCGCCATTTTGGTAACAATCGAATATAAAATCGCTATTTCTACATTAGGTGTGTTAAGAAATGAATATGATTACTCTGTGTACTACCAAAATTAAAATATGATATTCTACTGTAAAAATTTGAAGCACTATTTTTAATGTTTCTTTTGTAATAAGGTTGAGATTTTATGACCACCTTGTACAACATATTTTTTTTATCCACCAAATATGGAAAGAGAAAAACATGAGAATAATAATCTATGTTAGTACAGAGCAAATGAGTAATTTAAAAAAAATACTTAAAAAACTTACATTTTCTTTTTCACTGCTAAAATCATTTTCTTTTCTGAAGTGGTAAGAAAATGTATTTAACAATGTGCTTGCATTAGTTAAAATGATTAAAGATATTAAGGACGCAACAGCTGTAACGGTTACAGAGAACAACATGATTATCTAAAAAAACAATAGAACAAAATTAAAATTTTTATTATTTATCAGAACAAGTAAAAAAATTAAGAGAGAGACTAAAGAATCTTTAGTGGCAAATTTTCATTTGCAGCTTTGTAAACACTTTTTACCATATATATGTGGTGTATGGAAAAAAATGAACACCTACATTTACACCGGCATTTTTTTGGTCAATTTTTAATTAGACAGTTGCTTAGGTTCTTTGGAAAGAGGCTGTCGTAATTAGGTGGATTAAACAATATTGTTAGCTCAGTTACAAAATAAATTAATTTATGAAAAATACAAATTTTGGAATGTTAAAACATTAAGTCTAGTACATCCTCTAGTATATTAAGAAATCCTGGTTAAAATTTAAGTATAAGGTACCAATTTTACACAAATTTCACCCCAAATATCAAAAAGCATCCTGATATTAATTGGCTAACCATGTTTGAAAAGCAAATGTAAAAGATTTCAATTATTATTTAGCCAATTTGGCTACAATGTAATATCTGTAGTCCTTGTTCTAATAAAATATTATTTAATCTAAGAATCTCTTATTCTTTTTCTCTAAAATCATACAAAAATATTCAACTTTGTGGAATTTTAATTATTATTTCGGCACATAGTTATTGACTGATGTGAGTAATTATTATAACTTTCGATTTTAAGTAAAATTTTGGGGTATGTTTGTTTTTAATACAGAGCTAGCAGTCGAAACTCCTGCAGAAACTTAAGAAAATATTTTGTCAAATCATCTGGTATTGTTTCCGTCACTTGATTGGCAATCAAATTTTCTAAACTTTCTCGTCAGTCGGCTTGTAATAAATTCAAAGCGACAGCTGACAGTTCGAATTTTGGATCTGTTGTGTATTAACTGATTTTGGCGATCAGTTAGTTCACCAAAAATATTGATTATGTTTAATTTCGATTAAATCACTCAAATATAATTTCATGCTCCATGATTCTTTTAAATTATCAAAAATTAAAACTATTTTTAATGTCTATGATTCTTTCAAATTCTCAGAAGTTAAAATCATGTTATTATAACAGTCTTTCCTTTCATTTTGTACACGAAACTCCCAGTCCCACAACATCATAGAGCCCTTCATTGCTTTTTTAAAAACTTTAACAATATTGTAAATTCTTTTTTCATTTTGTCTGGTAAGCTGCAAGATATTAATGAGGATAAGTTGTGAGTAAGGAGAGAAAAAGCCGTTATTAAATATTTCGTGAAGCATAGTAAATATTTTGAATTTCAGTTCGACCATGGTTGAGTGATAGATTTATGGAAACTAGACAAAGATGCTTTTAGAAATTACTAAAAATCAGAAAAAAATCTGCTTTTTATTTGCTAAAAATTGATGTCAATGAACAGGAAATTTTTGAAAATTGTTAAAGTGTTACTAAAACAATTTTTGATCAATAATATTTTGGGATATTATTGAGCAAAAAATTCCTAGTTCTAGTTTAGTGGTTCCAGATAAAAAAATCTGGACAACACACTCACACATGCTTTATAATGCCAATTAATCAACTTTTTTTTTCTTTGTCAGCTGACCAAAAAAGCGCCAACAAATCACCAACTCGCCAGAAACCAACCATCTTAAACGTTAATTATCTTTTTTGAAAAAAAAAACTGTTAAAAAATTAATGTTGACGACATACGTTATTTTTAAGTAGAACCGTAAATAACTTACAAAATGTGTTAATAAATTAACTTGCTACAATTTTTTAATATTTAGATAAAATATAGAATAAATAGATTGAAAATTATATAACTTTTCCTTTAACTAAAGTCATTGCAAATTAATAGTAGAAAATAAAATATATAGTTTTCTCAATGCTTGCATATTTTCATAATAATATAATTAATATTTTAAATTTTCACTGTAGTTTCTTTTGAGACTTTTAGTTACCTTGAAAGTATAAAAATTTTGCAAATTTCAAAACATATTACTTTAAGTAAGGACTCTAACTAGAAGGAACTTGCAATGTCATAGAGAATTTATACTAAGCATCAATTTTTAATATTCCAAAACAATATTTAAAAGAATATGCAAATAAAATGAGTCAACACTTAACTGCAACGCATATAACAGAATTCAAATTTCATAGCTATAGATACCACATGCAAAAATACAGAAACATTTAATCATAAATTTTACTGCTAAACTAACTCATTGTAATTAAAAACGTTTTCATTAAAAGGCAAAACGCTAACCAATGTGTATAACTTAATAATATGAAATTAATGATAATTCAGAAGACGAGGAAATATTGATCTTCGATTCTTGTACTATGAATGAACGATAAGGGTATTTAGAATGTAGGGAATGCAGAAAATAATGAACCAAAATTACTGTTACTTTGCCAATTTATCTCAGATCACATCTAAATAATTTTTATCTTATAACGTAGTTATAAAAACTAATTAATTCATCGATAAGTAAAATACCATTTTATTGTTGTTTAAAAAAGTTAACAATTTCTCCGTTCGAAATTTTTAAAGTTACTATGGTATACATTAGGGTAAATTGTCAATAATTTATTCGTTGTACTATAAAATCTGACTCGAAATTTGATTTACAAAGATATAAATTTAAAATTAATTAAAGGCTTAGAATTGTAGGAAAATATTAATCAATTTTAAGAATATAGAAAATGCGTTTTTTTTTTTTTTTTTTTTTTTGCCAATTTCGGGAGTAAGTATTGTCAATTTTTTTACTAACTCTTTAGATGAATAAAAAAAAACTCCTAACATTGAAATTCTTTACTTTACATTGCAAATTTAAACAATTAACTATAATAAAATTTTGTGGTAGTTATATGAGACAATTGTTTACCGTTTTGTCTATTACGAATTTTTCTGTGAAATTTTTTTTCTCAAAATCTGTTGTTTGTCTTGACAAGTAGTGTCAGTTCTATCCACCATTTCTGCACAACAAACTACTTTTGATACAAAACTAATATTAGATAAATATAGAATATAACCTAGAAAAATATAGAAGCTATTGTATTTAAAAATGTGCTCATTTGACTTTCTGTACAATTATTAGACTGTATATACAATTATGTATTTTAAATAATAAGACTTTCTGTACAATTATTAGACTGTATGCACACTTATGTACTTAATGTATAGTTATTCAATTATATTCATACTTATGTACTTTATGTACAATTATTCAATTATATTCCTACTTATGTACTTTATGTACCATTATTCAATTATATTCCTACTTATGTACTTTATGTACAACGACTTGCTGTATGATTATTCGACTATATGTACAATTACGTAATGTACTCAGCGCAATTAGTGGGTAAAAGGGAAATAACATGAAATAACGCACAACAAATTACTTTTGATTCTAAATTAATTTTAGAAAAATATAAAATCTAATCTGGAAATATATAGAAGCTATTGTATTTTACAATATACAATTATGTACTTTATGTACAATAACTTTTTGAACAATTATTCGACTGAATACACTATTATGCAATTTATGTACAAAGACTTCCTTCACAATTATTCAATATATGTACTATTATATACTTAATGTTCAGAGATTTTCTTCATAATTATTTGACTATATATATTTTTTGTACAATGATTTTCTGTACAATTATTCGACTATATGTATAATTATGTATTCGGCAAAATTAATCGTTAAAACTGAAATGCCATGTTTGTTTAGTTTCTTGCTTTAAAATAAACTAAGATGTTTTTAACATTAACATGCTACATTATGAAGGTACATTTACAAACTTAGTAACTTTAAAGAAAGTAAAATCACTCTTTATCTACTTACTATGACCTTGAAGTTTTGGAACATTTGAACATAATATCAATGCATATACTTCGGTAGATCGAAAGCAAAAGTGTTCTACTTACCGTTTTCTGTGCTAAACTGCGACAGATGCTCAGCTGTCCCAAAGATTACATGCTGTCTCATGCTTCGTGAAACAGCATGTTAGTATTTTGAGGATTTAGAAAACACGCGGAAGAATTCTTCGTATGAAACAAAAATAAGAGCTACAGTCCTTGAACGAATTCAGGTACTCCACCCATTGAATAGTTTAGAATAAAACTTTCCCTTCCGCATTTAACAGAGTCCAAGCATGAAACGAAATTCTGTCTCGAATATGATAAGTAATGCTTAATTCAACAGAAAAGGAATAATACCGTCTACAAAAGGGGTGCTTAAACTTTAGTCCAAAGACCTTAAGGGTTTCTGACAACTTTCTCTGATCATGAGTTTTTATTATTAAAATAAAAATGTTCTTGAAAAATATTCTAAGGGAGTTTTTTCCTGCTTGTTCGAAATCTTTTAATAAATTCCAAAATCTTAAATTTTTTTTCCTGTCATCTGTACTTGAAGTCATGAATTGAATGTATATATATCTTGGGTAAAAAGTGTGCGGAAAAAAATTAACTAAAAGCAAAATCCAACCAGTACTGATCCCAATATATCTGTAAAGAAAATAGAAATAGATTAAAAATTTTGATAAATGTTCTGTGCATTATTATTAAATTGAAGGTAAATACGCCATTAAATTTCAGGTAATTTATTTTCTTAAGTTAAAATCTATCAATCAGGAAGTCATAATGCGTGAGTTGGACAAGAGTCAACTCTTTTCTACTGGAATAATTTAACTCTGCAATTTTTGATCACTCAAACTGTTATTTACAATTTGAGTTAAAAATGAGTATTTAGTCTTAGCTGTAAATTATCCTTTTCTCAATTTGAATGTTGGCAACGTCCTAGCCAAGGGATAGCGCGTTTTCTCTGTGATTTGGGAATCCTGGGTTCTAGCCCTGGTTCGGGCAAGTTGTTCTCTACCCTGTTTCCTATCTGTGAAGTACCCAGCTCAAGGAAAACACTTGTAACTCACAATATTTACGTTAATTTTCTGTTCGTAAAATGACAGAATTTTTTGTCTCTGTTACTCAATCTGATGGATTAAAATCTCTCAATATTATTCCTGTTTCAATCTTAGATAGTACGATAAGATACATACTTGAAATTTCTGGTTTTTTTAAAACAACTAATTAAAATAGTTAATTTAGTCCGCATAGTAAATAGTATATGCAACTTAATTCCATTAAAATTCTCTATTCCCCTATAAATATACGAAATATTATTTTCTATTAATAATTATATCATAAAAATATAAATTTAATAATTATACCAAATTTAACGTTGTTAAGGCTTTATACATTCGTCTAAACTAGTTTCAACTAATGTTAATTTTTCTCTCAAACTTATAAATTATAATTACTGTTCCAAATTATGATGTTGAGGTGCTCTTGACCGTGTCATACCGCTGATTTCCGAAGCATCGCGACATCGCCCTTGCCGAATTGAAAGTGCTTGCCTATTCGGTAAAAATTTTAACTGAAAAATAAATTAAAAATGAATTCCAAACATTACTGATCCGAGTATACCTGCAGAGAAACTAGAAATGATGAATTTTGATAAAAGTTTTGTGCTGTATTATCAAAAAGAAGGGAAATGACATTATGAAATTTCGAGCAACTTATTTAAGTTGAAATCTACCTGTAAAGAAGTCATAATTTATGAGCTGGACATCTATGTCAATTCTCACTTTTATTCTGCATAGATAGACAATTAATTATGCAATCTTTAATTACTCAAAATTTTATAAATTGAATATAGATATTTAGTGGTATCACTGAATTATCTCCTTCTTAATTTAAATGTTCTTTAATAAGAAAAATTTGAAAAACAAAAAGAAAAGAAAATAATAAGATTTTTGCAGCAATAGACATTTAAATTTGCAATCTTTCATTACCTAAAACTTAATTTATAATTTTAGTTACAAATAAATAATTAGCGCTAGCATCAATTATCTCTTTCTTAGCTTGAATGTTCTGGAATAAGAAAAAATTAAATAAGAATTTCTGCTGCCATACGTATTTAATTTTGCAATCTTTGATTATTTAAAATTTTATTTATAATTTGTGACAATTATGAATATTTAGTGGTAGTTCCGAATTATTCCATTTTTAATTTGTAGGTTTTTGAATTAAAAAAAAGATAAAAAATTGAATAAGATTTGCAGAAATAGACATTTAACATTGTTATCCCTGATTACTTGAAATATTATTTATAATTAGAGTTAAATATGATAGTCACAGGGGGAGCCGAACTATCCCATTCTTAATTTGAATATTCGTAAATAAGAAAAATTTAAAAATAATAATAAGATTTCAACAGGAGTAGACATTTAACTTAGCAGCTTTTAATTACTCAAAATTTAATCTATGATTTGGGTTAAAAATAAGTAATTAATTAAAAATAAGTAATAATCAATTACCTCTTTCTTAATTTGAAATTTCTGGAATAAGAAAAAGTTGAATAAGAATTTCAAAAGCCATAGTTATTTAGTTTTGCAATCGTTGGTTACTTAAAATTTTATTTATAATTTAAGTCAATTATGAATATTTATTGGTAATTCTGAATTATTCCCTTCTGAATTTATATGCTCTTGAATTATAAAAAATAAATAAGATTTGTAGAAATAGACATTTAACTTTATAACCTTTAATTGCGTAAAATTTTATTTACAATTAGAGATAAATATGATATTTCTCAGTGACGCTGAATTATTCCCCTCTTAATTTGAATGTGAAAAAAAAAGAGTGGAAATTTGCAGGAATAGATATTAAACTATGCAAGCTTTGATTATTCAAAATTTCATTATAATTTGAGTTAAATATGAATATTTAGTGGTAACGCCAAATTATTCTCTTCTATATTTGAATGTTCTTGAGTAGTTTAGTTATATTAACTTTCCGTAGTGAAACAGCATTTGTGGTGTTTTGGAACGGACATCGTAATTTTTAACCGAGGACAGATGTCGGGAATGACACCTAATCTGGCACCCTCCTCTCCACACCTCATCAACGGGACTACGCTTGTCCCAGAGGGATTTAACGTGCACTAAGCGATCGCCCTTCGGTGGAATTAGGTATCGAACCTAAAACCCTACGGCTCACGAGCCAAGACCTTACCACCAGGCCACCGGGATCCCAACTATCGTGAATTATAAATATGTAAAGAAAATGAATAAGAATTTCTGCAGGAGTAGATACTTAACTTTGATTATTCAAAATGTTATTTATAATTTGAATTGTAGTGAAATGGGTATCATTATGATCCATTTAGTAAAAGTAGGAGGATCCATGTTTTCGGAGATATTTCTTTAAGAATCCCATTTCACACAAAGCACGAAAGACAAAATATTAACTCTCGCTTTTTGGCAGTGCACCATCTCATTTTCATTACAATCGCAATGCACTATGGGATGCGTAACTAATCAGGCATCGCCATCTATTATCCAAAAGAGAAGATACAGTAAT
>JAPMOQ010001007.1:0-22933 GCA_026543055.1 Argiope trifasciata | reverse complement strand
TTGCATGTAGGAAAGTTAAAAAACATCGCCGGTATAATACAAAATTAGGCTCAGATAGCCAGTTGCAATGCATAAAAGAAAAAAATTCTTTAAATTTTTGATGCATTAACATGGAGACATTTCATTCTTGGTAACAGATGCATTGTGATACACGCTTTGATAAATGATTCGTTTCTTTGAATTTGATTTCGAATAGGAGTCGCACATTTTTTGAAAACGAGAATACTGTACAACGTCTTAACAATGTTACCTTTTTCATCTGAGCTTGATTGAAAATTTACATTTCCTGTCATTCTCATGTGGCTTTATCACGCGATATTAATATCACAAATAAATCATTTGTATGCAACAACTGACAAAGTGTAAATTTGAAATAACAGATTTGATCTTTGAGATAAATTAGGCCTAATTAGTAAATGCAATTTATCTATTAAGAAAAAGAACCACTCAATGACGATTAGAAAATAACTTGTAATTTATTTTTAAACGTGGTTACATCTTGTAACCAGAACGAAAAGTAAAAAAAACATACTTATCGTATGACGCACATTTGCTTGAAACACACACAACGACAACAAAAAAACAACATCTAAAAAAGTTCAGTCGATCTTATTACCTAACATTTGATTTTTTGTTTACACTTACGGCGATAAAACAAAAATTCCTCTTCTTCATTGATATGCAAATAAGAGTCATCTTATTTGCATATCGTTTTAAATTCCCGCTCGTGTGCGACTGCATCGAAATAGCTGGATTCGAAAAATTTGAACCCGATTGCGGATGCTGCCGATATAAATAGGAGATTTTTGACTTATTCCCAACAATTGCTTCCCTTCGGCAGTATCTCAGCTTATTTATTTTAAGTATTATTCTGATTTATAAAATTTAATTAAATAAAGCAATTTAAACGAGCTTTATCGCCGCACTTACAAGATTCAAACTACATTTAAAAAATCAAATATCTTAACTTAGATATGTATAAAAGTTTTACACAGTGATAATAAATCAGCACATATACAACATTACAAAAACAATTTTCTAATAATATTTGTATATAAATTTAGTCAATTCTAATAAAGAGACAAACATTTAGAAGAAACATCTCTTGTAAATTTCATTTATGTATTTCTCCTGAGATAAATAAATTTTGTTTTTTTTCTTCAATAAATTGAATTCCTAAAAGAGTTTTTGTTTTTCCTATAATTTTTAAATCAAAACTATTTTGAAGCAATTTGACTGTTATTTTAATTTCCTTTTCCGTTTTTCCTAAAAGAACAATATCGTCTACGTATAACAAAAGTATAACATTATTCCTTATAAAGACTCCATTTGCCCACTTCAGTTTCTTGAAATTCAATCTTTCTAAAACGCTGCAAATTTCGGTAAACCATTCTCTACCGGATTGCTTAAGTCCATAGAGCGCTCTATCTAGCTTGCAAACGTAATCTGGATTTCTTGTGCTTTTATAGCCTGGCGGTTGTTTCATGTATACTGTTTCGTCCAATTTTGCATAAAGATATGCACTATTCACGTCTACTTGCCAGTGTATCCAGTTCAATAAATTTACAAAAATGGCAAAAAACAATCTTACAAGAGAAAAATTTATGACCGGAGAGAAAGTCTCTTCGTAATTTTCTCCTTTACGTTGCGAAAAGCCTTGGGCAACTAAACGTGCCTTGTAACGGACGGGCTTACCTTCATTGTTCTTTTTCAGATCATATACCCATCGGCATCCTATTACTTTGACTTTGGGTGGTGCCGGGACAAGATGCCATACTTTTCTGGTTTTTATGTTTTGCATCTCTGCATCCATGGCTGCTTTCCATTCTACGGCATCCTTTGAGCCGATGGCTTCCTGGAAAAATCTAGGAATGTTAATTTTGTCGGTTAGTCAGGTTGACGCAACACTTGATTGTGGAGCTTCTAATTCTTCACCAGTTACCACAGGTCCTTGATAAAGTATGCTTCCTGAAAAATTGAATAATTTTGGATTATATTCTAGGTCATGATCTTCACAATATCTTTTAACCTCTTTAATAGATCGAAGACGTGTTCTTTGACCTGAAATATAATAGTAAATGTCTGTACGATCACCAGTTTTCCTTGGTACTGCTTTTCTAATCCAATTAAAACCTGCTGGTTCCTGAATTTCATCTTCCATCTCTTCGCTCGCTGTCTGGTATTGCTCTAATTCCGTTTTTACTGAGATTTTGGATAACGAAGTTTTAGAGACTGGAGACGATTCTTCATCTGATGATGAATCGGAGTTACTGCCACTCGATTTGTCATATTCAAGTTCTTCTTGGTTTTCAGAAATTTGGTACCTAAATGGTGCTTCGATTTTAGGGTCCAGTTCGATTCCGCTGCGATCATTGACCTCCTTATACATTTTATTTCCAAATGATACATTAATCGTTTCAATGATCCGGCATTCTTCGGGTAAATAGATGCGGTACCCTTTCGTTTGTAGAGCGTAACCTACCATTACGCCTTGTTTTGCTCTCATCTGTAGCTTTGATCGTCTTGTTTACTTGGGTATTCCAACAAATGTTTCGATTCCAAACGGTTTCAAATGATTAACTGATGGCTTGAAACCACCATAAATTTCGAATGGAGTCTTATTAAAATTCCTATGAACGCTTTTATTCCAGCAATAAGTGAATGTTAGAAGAGCTTCACCCCAGAAATTCTCAGGTAAACCACTACTATTTAGTAAAGCTTTGGTTCCATCGCAAGCCGTGTAATTAAATCTTTCGGCTACGCCGTTTTGTTCTGGAGTATGAACATTTGTAAATTCCACCTTGATACCCATATTTTCTAAATCTTTCTGAAATTTTAATCCTCTAAATTCTCCTCCATTATCTGAACGTATGCAGATAATTTTCTTGCCGGTAAATCTTTCAGCACGAGCCTGATATTTGCGAAATGCGTCCGATGCCTCATCTTTAGTTTTTATTAAGAAGCAAGTTACTTTTCGACTAAAATCATCAATAAAGGTTATGAAATAACGATAACCGTTATGCGTTTGTTTAGGAAAAGGACCGCAAATATCGGTATATATTAACTGCAATGGCTCTTTAGATCTTATGCCGCCTAAGGGTTTGAAAGATTTTCTTCTACTTTTTGCCAACCGGCATGATGTGCAATCAATTTTTTCATTTTTTAAAATGGGCAAACCCCTTACGGCATTCACTGATGACACTATATATTTGGTATTAATATGGCCATACTTCTGGTTCCATTCAGTAAGGTTACCAGTCTTTGTTACAGAATGCTTGGTTTTACTTGCTTTATTTTTCTGATCTGATTTTGAAACATTAAAAGATGTTACTTTTGAAGTTGGAGGTGGCTTCGGATATGTTTTGTAAAGACCGTTACTCAAAGTTGCTGTGAAGAGTCGTTTTTTTCCATCGAATACCTGAATCTTTCGTCTCTGTCCGATGAACTTCGCTCCTCCTAGATCCAGTTTGGGCGCAGATATCAAGTTGTGTCTTATTTGGGAAGAATAAACTACATTATTCAAAAGGAAACTTTGACCATTTGAATAAGACAGTTTTACAGTTCCCTTGCCTTCGATTGGGCATGTAGCACTGTTCGCTAAATAGATGTGTTCAGCTTGAGTAGATGGTTCAAATTTAGTGAACCATTTTTTATCTGAACAAAAATGAGTCGTTGCTGCACTATCTACTATCCATGCATTCGGATCCGATTTTTCAGTTATAAACGTTTCAACAATGAAAGATTTTGGGTTAATCTTTTTTGTTTCCCCTAAAGTTCTTATCATTGTACACTGAATTATTATATTTACTTTCCTTGCCTGAGGGACGATTAAACTTTGAACGAATTCTTGCACTAGTTCCAGGTGGAATAGCACTATGTAGTGCAAACTGTTCGTGGTCCCTCGAACATTGTTCCAAACGAGCTTCTTCGGCTATAAGTTCATTTAGAACTTTATCAAACGTAACTTGTTCATCGGGCCATCTATAAATAGCTTGGACAATTGCCCCGAAACAATCTGGTAAAAATCTGATTAACTGAAAAGCTTGGTATTTCAAAGGGATTTTTTCGCCACAATCTAGTAAATCAGCTACTATTTTCCGAAGTCTAGCTGCATAGAGTCCAATTCTCTCATTAACATTGATTCTGCATGAAAAGAATTGATCTAATAAACCTATCATACGAGCTCTACTTTCTGGATGGAAATATTTCTGAATTATTTCCCATGCCGTCTTCCCTTCCGTTGTATCGGCAATCAAAGGCCGGAGCTCTTTGGAAACATTTAAATAAATAGTCGAGAAAGCTTTATTACACCGTTTTTTATAACGCGCTTTCTCCTTTTCCGTTGCATCGTCACTGGGAGGAATTTCTTTTCCTAATACAATATCATACACATTACTATCCACCAAAATAGCTATCATATCCTGTTTCCAAGTAGGATAATTATCGGAAGTCAATGGAGTCACGTGATCGTTATTCATGGCGGCCTCCCCGACTTAACAGTCTTTAAAGATTAAATATAATTTTCTTCTTAATAAATTTCCGAATGCCGAATTCCTCAAATAAGTTTAAAAACCGATCGTCATTGCGGGATTCTGGCCCATAACCATTTTCTTTGAGATAAATTAGGCCTAATTAGTAAATGCAATTTATCTATTAAGAAAAAGAACCACGCAATGACGATTAGAAAATAACTTGGAAGTTATTTTTAAACGTGGTTACATCTTGTAACCAGAACGAAAAGTAAAAAAAAACATACTTATCGTATGACGCACATTTGCTTGAAACACACACAACGACAACAAAAAAACAACATCTAAAAAAGTTCAGTCGATCTTATTACCTAACATTTGATTTTTTGTTTACACTTACGGCGATAAAACAAAAATTCCTCTTCTTCAATGATATGCAAATAAGAGTCATCTTATTTGCATATCGTTTTAAATTCCCGCTCCTATGCGACTGCATCGAAATAGCTGGATTCGAAAAATTTGAACCCGATTGCGGATGCTGCCGATATAAATAGGAGATTTTTGACTTATTCCCAACATTTGATTTATCAAAGTTTTTGAAGAACTATTCGAATGAAATAACTGATTACCTTTCCTTGTAATCAAAGTAATTTCGGGTAAGTTATTGTAATATTTTTCAGCTTTTTTATAATTACATTTAGAAATAATATAATGTTTTTGATACTTACATTTATTGATAAGTGAAATTTTAATGAATTAAGCTCAATCATTACTTAGGATTGATAATAGTGAGAAAATAAAATGACCGAATCTCAGAATTTTTTAATACAAAATATTGAAACTTCTTGTTATTTAAATTCCGTTATTTCGTTCAAATGCAATAATTCCATATTGTTTAATCATTTTTTTTCTAGCTTAAAAGTTTGATCAAAAATAAAAATCTCTATTAATGAATATAATAATGTTTCGATCAGAATAAACACGCTAGTAAGTTTTAAAAATGTTGCGATTCTAATAAGAGTATCTTTTTAAATGCTATACTTTACATTTTATTCAAAATACAGTTAGGATCGCTGTGTTTTCAAAATCAGATTCTCTTAAATGGCGAGTTTGGCGCTCAAGTCAGTTTTACATTCAAATATGCGATAAATACTCACTCAATTAGTAAAAAATGAATTAAATACAGAGGAAAATAATTAAAAATCATTTCTTGTTAGCACCAATCGTATCTGATTGGATTCTTATATAGATACTACATTATACCATCCTCCACAGTGATTTGTTCATATAAGATAAACATTATGTTAATCAGTATTTTGACGTCACGTATGCCCGCGCATTCCTCTTTCTCAAAGTTCTCGCTTTGTCTTTCATTTGGATTCGTCGCTGAAGCGGGAAACGTTGCAAATTTTAAGCTCGTTTACATATAATTTCGCGAAGTTTCTCTACATTCGAAGATGCATTTCTTTGTTTGTTTGAAAGCGACATTCAAATGGATTCATCTGTCTTTTTTCAAGAGAACTGAACTTCTTATTGATAGGAAAAAGAAAAATTGTAAAAGAATGGAGTTACTTTCTTACGACGGATCTTCAATATACGTTTTTAAATATTGAGTGAATCTGAAGAATAGACGTCTACAACTTAAAAAAACTGCTGCATACATTGTCTTCTGTTATTTGTTTGGGTGAGTTCACGTTTTGTGTCACATCTTTCTTGTTTAAATTCTGTGATTTTATGGTTATACATATGTTAGAAACTCAAAATGTGTTTGTGTAATAATTGGCTTTTTCAGATAAAGAATGAATTTTTTAGTGAATATGATTTTTATGAGTATAATTATTTTTCAATCGGCTTTAGAGAAAGATTCTGAAATGTTTGTAATTACATTTAAGTTTTGATCATACGTTTTCATACGTTTTCTAGAAATTGACATAAAAAACGTGTAAATAAGAGCTCTATAATAAGATGTGATTTTAATAAATTTCGTTTAGAATTTAATGCTATTTAATCCTCCAGTTGCGTATTCCTTCAACAGTCCATTTTCTGCTGAATCCCACATTTTTCGCCGTTTGGAGTGTTTATTTGTGCGATAAAATTTTTTTTATACCTTGTAACATCTAGTATCTGTTCATTTTCTTTGAAAATTATTTGAATTTATTTTTAACGTCTAATCTAAACAGTGATTTTGAAGAATTATGCAATCAGAGGGCTAATTTCAAATTAATGTAAAAGAGATAATTTTTTAAGATTTTAAAATTCTACTTTTTGTAAAAATACTAGTCATATTTTTGAAATTAAATTATATGAGTGAGCGTACGTGTTTTGTATTTAATTTAAAAAAATCTTTAATGGTAATCTAATATGCCGATCACTGGGAATATGAATAGAATTAAATTCATTGAATGGTTTATCATTAATTTTCGGCAATAAAATGCTCCTTAGCTTTTTCGTGTCAATTAGAGTTTTTTAAAGGAATGCGATATTACCAATTCAGTTTTCCCATCATTTCTATAAATCGTCAATTTCTAAATCGTGTGTGAAATCCGTATCATGACTATGTGATATATACTCTCAGTTCAAATTTTTTTAAACGAAATTGTAGGGAATAAGTCTTTATTTGGACGCCGAAAACACTGTGTCACTGAATGTTTGCTCTTTTACTTGAATTGAAGCAACATATCATTACAATAGTTACAAATGAATCAGAGAAACCGTGAACCGTTGGAACAAACTCCACAAAACTTTCTCTCGTATACTCCGTTAAATTATCCCGAAAACGCTTTGCATTTTCAATACGGAATATTAACTTTTGCCGTTTTTACTGAATTTATCGTGTTATCCTTAATAAGTTATTTGGCGATTAATTCTTAAAAAGCGGTTAATAGAAAAAAAAATCGAATTTGTGTTTTAGACACATTTTTCTTAACCGATTGAAACAAAAATATTATGTAACTGCACTTGCAATCAGAAAATCGCATGTGAAATTTGGTATATTTAAGTTGCTGCGACTTTGAGCTGACGCTTATACGCGTTTCTAAAAAATAGACCAACGGCGGATTTGGTTCAAAAATTTATAGATTATCGATGGGAATTCTGTATCTTTCTTTTGTAGTTATGTTAAATTATATTCCATCTGTCGGACAGAAAAATTCGGCGGAATTCCTTCAAAATTTGATAGAAATCTACAAATATGGTATAAAAAGACCGATATTAAATTTCAATCGTCTAGCTCGAAGAGTTTTTGTCATTTATTACAGACAGATGGGTATTTTCTTAAAATGTTTTTCGAACTGGTGGAGATTTTCAAACGTCAATTCGTAAAAAGCTGGAATTCAAAAATTTTTTAAAGATAAGTATACATTCTCTGTACTAAATAAATGCATGGGAAAGTTAAAGACCTATTAATAGTACTGTATGCTTTTACACAGTACTATTTTAATAGAAACTGTGCACTCCGTGCTCGCAAATAACAATAATAAAAGCTTACAGTCTTCAGCAGTAAAAGTCTAAAAGTAATTTGGTTCACGTATTTATTTAAAACTAGCCGCCTTTGGCGACCAGCTGGTTTGCCATGAGTAATGTGTTCTAAAATTTTCAATTAAATCACATTCATTAGCCAAAATTTAAGAAATAGTTAGTCAAAATATTCAGTTATTAGTAGTTAATGAGTCGGTAACTTTATTCGGATAAACTTTTTGAGTTTAATACTCTAATAATTTATCGATTATGCTTCAAAAATATTAAAAATATTTTTTTCGGTGATATTGCCAAAATGTTAAATGTTTTTTAAAGAAAGAGAAAAAGGGAAAAAAATTATTGAATGAATGATACAGATATTGCAAACGCTTATAGAAATATGCTATTAAGTCGGGGTTTCAATGCATATCCTGCCTAAATTCAATCAGGTTTACTGTAAATAAAGATAATTTATGGAATTAATGATATAGATATTGCAAACGATCATAGAAACCTTTGCTTTGCATTTATTTTTTTAGAAAATATCACATTTATATTTTTTATTTTATCCAGTCACGTTCTAAAAGTTGCATTTCTTTAGATTTGATTTGCGGTGATAGTTGCTTTTTTTTAATTTGAACTTCCGGCATTTTATTTCATTTTATCCAGTCACGTGCTCAAAAAAACATGGTTAAAATATTTCTTTAAAAATTCGTTAAAAATAGAAGCTTAAGTTATACATTAAAACATTGACACCATTAGAAAGCTAATTTTTTTTTATCTTTAGTTAAAATCATGTTTGTCCGATAATATTTTCGGAAGTTATAGCGGAAAAACGTCGAAATTTCGCTTAAATTTTAATTCAAATTCTAATTAAAAATTCGAAAAAAGGGTTCCGAGGTGCACATTCCCGACCTCCGAGGTATACACGTACCAAATTTGGTAGCTGTAGGTCCAACGGTCTGGCCTACAGAGCGCCAACACATTCACACACATTGAGCTTTATTATAAGTATAGATTACAATTTATCATTAAAATGCATTAACAATTATGGTAAAATGAAGAAACCGATTCATATTTTTTGTTGATCTCTGCCATATCGCTCTTGAGGGAATCTGTCAAATATTAACTAAAAAATGCGGTTAGCGTATCTGGCTAGTAACCATTTAAAAACTTGTGTGGGTATTTGCCGTATTAAATTTTTAGATACCATAAATGAAATATAAAAGCAATCCAAATAGCGTTGCATCAGCAGATAGCCATTTCGTTTAGAATTAGTTTTTTGAATTTCTCATAATTATCTGAAAATTTAACTATCTCTGTACTTGGTTTTTTTTTTATTTGGACTTGCATAATGAAGTAATATATAAAATTCGATGTTAGGATCGTTATTTTTAAATTGTGTAATTTATTGAGAGGAACTCGACATATAACACAAAGCTTTGCCGCTCATAATTTGTATATAATAATTTTGGGACAGTGAAATTGCGAATTGTTTGATATTTTTTTAAATGTATCAATGTTCACATTATGGATTACTTAAATATATCAATTTGAAGGTCAACATATCTTAAAAATTTGGCCTAAGGTTTAGTTCGGTAAATTTAATCGATGGCAATAATGTAGATTATTTTTTGTGATCAGAATTCCTTACCTTTAGATGTTTTTCGCTAAAATAATCGTTCGCTCGTCATAATTATTTTTATTTATGCTCGACGAGTAAAAAATGTTTATGCTGTAAAATATTAATTGAAATAAATTAATTAGCTGGAATTGTAAAAATTTAATAAATAAAATGTCCGAATCGGTTTTTGGGTTTCAATTTTATGAAGACTATATAGTATGTATTTAAAGAAAGTCATGATCTAATTTAATTAAAAATCCTGTTTTATCTATTCTCTGATATGCATTTGACAAAATTTTGTTTCATTCACAGACGTTACAAATGCATATTATATACAGTTTAATTATAATTCAATTGCTATTTTATAAACAAATAAAAATATGCATATACTTCCAATTGGAATAATGTTGAGAATTATGTTTTATGATAAATATAAAATATATGTATATATAAAATGTATAAGGAATTTATGATATTAAGTTAATGTAACATCGGAGCAATTGTGAAATCTACAATTTAAAAATTCTTTATTATTAAATATATAGTAAAATGTATTATAAAATATAGCTCTACATAATGAATTTAAATTATTTCAAAGTTATGTCG
Source organism: Argiope trifasciata (assembly GCA_026543055.1). Lineage (NCBI taxonomy): Eukaryota > Metazoa > Arthropoda > Arachnida > Araneae > Araneidae > Argiope > Argiope trifasciata. The sequence goes on along the minus strand of JAPMOQ010001007.1, from coordinate 12,778 downwards.
ATTAAATTTGATTAAAGACGGTTTACTTTACTGAGCATTTTGCACTGTTTATTATTTAAAGTAATTAAGTTGAAAGCTCCAAAATGCAATTAAGTTGTAGAGTAGTTTTAAGACTATAACAGACTATAAAAAATATATTTTAGTAATGCATTGACTCAATAAAAATCCCCCTAGAACAGGGATGGGCAAAATTTTTCGATCGCGGGCCAAAAATCGAAAAAATAAAGTTTGGCGGGCCAAGATGAATTTTTCTAAAATTTTAAAAACAATATACAAGTATTACAATTTAATATATTAATGAGAGGAATGAAATTGTGATTTCATTTTTAAAAGTTTCTTATGTTGAGGTTCGAAGTGAGATGTACTGATTCTAAGGAACGAGGCTAAATGCTCATCTGTCAGTCTACTTCTGAAATAATTCTTTCTAAGGTTCATCGTTGAAAACACTTGTTCACGTATATAAGATGAAGCACACATAGCACTGATTTTCTGGGCATGAGATATTAAATTTGGGAAACTTTCGATAATGATTTGTAAAACTCTAACTTTGGCATATTTAGAAACAATTGCTTGAGATGATTGTTAGATTGCAACTCAAATAATTCAAGCTGCAAATCTAACCTCACTGCTTCACAATTTACGTTGAATGGCATGGTAAAAATTCCTCAATTTCAAAGTTCTCATCAACACCTCTTATAAATAATACTAATTGAGCAGTATCATTTATATCAGTGCTTTCATCCATAGCTATGGAACAAAATTTAAACTGGCCAATCTTTGACTCTAATTGTGATGCCAAATTTTTATCGATGGCTTCCATTCTAGAAGTCACCGTTTTTCGAGATAAGCTTACAGTCTCAATTATTTTTCTTGTCTGGACATAAAACATCACAAACTTGGAGCCTGCATTGTTTAACGAACTCCCCATCACTGAGAGCTTTATTATTTTTAGCAATATTGTATGCTACAATGTAACTTGCATGTGTAGCTGCTTCTTGAATACTTTTTACCTTCTTGAAAAAATTTTGCCGGCCTGATAATTTTTTACAAAGACTTTCTGCATTTTTTTTTTTCATATTCGGACATTGCTTCGTAATTGGAATTCTTATGCTTGGATGTGAAATGACGGGAAATGTTATATTCTTTGAAGACTGCTATAGCTTCATTGCAGATAAGACACACTGGTTTATCTTTTACAACTGAAAGAAAATATTTCTATGTCCGTTCATCATTAAAAGCGCGGCACTCTGAATCAACTTTACGTTTTTTAGTAGCTATTTTGGGGTTGAAATATTTTACGAATTACCCAAACAAGCACTAGCTACGCTGTACTTTTGATAATTTCACCACTATTCACAATGACGCTGTATGCCCACAATCTTTCAACACGCAATCAATAATATTAGAACTCGCGCCAAAAGAAAAAGCCGCTAGATGGAGCTTAAAATGCCCAGTCTGCCACGTGTGAGGTCTAATTCACCTATATTGAATTCCCATATGTCTGCTCCACAAGAAAAAGATAAAGCTTGTTGGCGCCAATCTACAGCTAAAACTAACAAATAACTTCCGCTTTTAACACTTTACCGATTGAAAACTGCCTGTGTTTGCTATTTCCTTCGATTTATCTTTTGTAGAACAAAAATAGAGAATGTAAACAGATTACCAGCTCTTTGAAAAAAAGGAAGAAAAAATATAATATTCAAACAAAGTAGAAAAGGAGATGGATATATAATATATGAATATTTTTTTTTAATTTGCCTCTGACCGGCAAATTAAAAGTCTATCCGCGGGCCGGATAGAGCCTTCCGGCGGGCCGGAGTTGTCCCGCGGGCCGTAGTTTCCCCATCCCTGCAATAAACCTAAGATTCCGAACTTTTGATACTGTCATTTAAGATCTATAACACTACTGAAGAAAAGGGAGATAAATTATATTTCAAAGACAATTCTATTGCACTGCTCGATAATGAAAAGAAATTTGAGAAACTATTAATCTAATGAAGAAAAGTTAAACTTATATTGAAAATAACATTTTCATATTTTGTTTTCAAATAGTTGAATCATTTAATCCCTTCGCTTACAATGGTGTATCCAACACGCCCATCGATTAGTTTAGATCAGAGGTGTCTAAACTACGGCCCGCGGGCCAAACCCGGCCCGCCAAGTGATTTTATCCGGCCCGCGGAGGGTTTTAAAACATAATGTTTTCGCCCAAACCTTTTCATTTTCATAAAGGTATATCGAAAAACTACGTGGCCAACAAAACAGAGTTGTTGTACTTGACCAAACACAAATGTCTACCGCGCTGTCGCCCGTCGGTGCAGCGCGAGAAGTATAGAAAATTCCGCCCCGAATACGTGCCGCCCGGTACCATTGCGCTCATATGCCGCCGTATTGTCGCCAGAAAATGATTACTCTTTGCACTCGTATGTCGCCGACAAATACAAGGAAGGAAACTTAATAGATTTTTATAAATATTTGGATGCAAAAGAGTTTCCAAATTTGAAGAAATTTGCTCGTAAATTCATTTCAATGTTTGGGACTACTTACGTGTGCGAACAAACTTTTTCTCGAATGAAGTATCTCAAATCAAAATATAGAGCAAATTTATCTGATGATCATTTGCAGTCATTGCTTATGATTGGTGTAACAAATTTTGATCCCAACTATAAAGACATTCTTCAACAACAAAAAAAAAGTTTCATCATTCGCATTAGAAGTTGCATGAAAATATTTCAATTTATATAAAATAATTATATAATTATACTTTGTTTGTTTAGTATTTTGTATTTTCAAGTTACAATAAAATAGTATTAATTAATAGTATTTAATGCTACTTTACTCATAATGATATTTTTCAATTTGTATATACATGTGGCCCGTATAACATGGATCTAATTTCGATCCGGCCCGTGCCGCGAAAAGTTTGGACACCTCTGGTTTATTGTCTTTAAAAAATTATATGATTAAAGAAAAGAGAATGAATCAGTGTATTAACCCTTTCCTGTAAAATATCAATCAGCTAGAAATGCCAGATTGGCACTCAATTTTTTATATTTTAGTTGCAATTTATGCATACTTGAGTACCACAAGAGCATATTCTGTTTTTATGGGGATATAAATAGCTATAAATGTACAAAAAAAACATGTAATTGGGAGTTTTAATAAATTAACGGTTCAAGAGTTAAATTTCCAACTTGTTTTAAAATCAATGTTATCTTAATATTTCTTTCCAATCAAATGGTCGAAGTTTTCATAAGTGAACAATTTACACTTGTCAGACGCAAACTGCACGCACTTAGCATTAACGTAAAGCTATGAGTGACCAAGTAGGACGTTAAATACATCATTTTGAAGCTTCATTTTACAGAATGATCTGACATTTGACAATGTTATTTTTCATGGAGTGGCGATGGCTTATGACATCACTGAAATGTTAAAACTTTCTTTTAATTTAGTTACTTTTAGCTTTATATAAAGTATATCTGTAGGAATAACGCTTCATTTTTTGGACGCCACTGTAAATTTTACTAGCTCTATTCCTGTAATTTAGTTTAATTTCAATCACTGTTATGAATCACACAAAAATATATGCATATTTAAATTTCTTCGTGCGTGAGTTCAACCCATTAACTGAAGCTAATACCTCCGTTAGCGTGATATGAAAATTTGGAGAAGAACCTGACTGCTGAAATGTCGTTCTTTTTATATGATTGCAATTCAAAAACAAGATCTTTCTCGAAATATCCATATTTTTCTTAAAAATGGGACGTTAATATCTAAAACTAGAGGTTAATGTCTGAAAGTTTTCAAGCAGTTTGTAATTATATTTGATGCATATGCCAAATGTAATTTTTAGATTAACTTTCTCATAGTTTGGCACAAAAATGTTATCTTTTATTTTTTAAAAATACGACATTGCGTTAACATTTTTTTTCTTAAAAATATAAATTTCAAATAGTAAGTATTGTTAAAAATTTACTTTTAGTTGGAGCAGCATCAAATGCTCCGTCATTTTAGGATGCATTTGCGGATTATTGAGGAGAAAGTAAACCAATTTCATTCTTGAAGTTGGTGTAAAAGTTCATTGGAATAAAAAGGCAGTCATTATTAATATACAAATGGTATTTTAAGGTATTTCATTGTTTAATTATAATTTTTAGTTTATTAAGATAAAAAGTTCTATTTCTCTTTTAACTGTGCAATTTTATCTTTGATTTTAATGAAATTTCTAGCTTTTCCCTCATGCAATTTATTAATATTGCCGTGTAGATTTTATCGGCGACCAAAAAGCGCCTAGAAAAATTAATTTGACGATTTTATTTTTCAAAATATGTAGCACGAGATTTGTAAATAATTTGATCGATATTTATGCACACATTTATTATATGTATATTTTTATAATTTGACGAAATTTTTCTTGGTTCCTTTTGGTTTCCGTTAAAACCCACAAATACCGTTAATGAATTTTTTAAAAAAAACTTCTGAAAAATGCTAATTCCTGATTTTTTGTTATGCTTGGAATGCGATCTCGCGGTAACTAACCTAAAAGACATGAATATTATTTTGGTTTCAGAACTAAAAATAATAATTTTAAGTAGCCCTAAATTCTTAATGAAGCTCGTTTTTTGAAATCTTTCCTAGAAAAAAAAGTTGATTTTGTAATTTATTTACTATCTAAAAAATATCCCTGAATCGATAACTGAAATCTTTCAAGTTAGCCTAAATTCAGTTTACTCTAACTTTTCTCGCATGTAGTCTCGTTTGTTTATTCTTTCAATAATTTCGCTGCATCTGCTTAGTATGCTGATGTCATAAAAAACATTTCTGAAAGTAAAATTCTCAGCTGTCAGTTTCTAATATAAATCTTCTGCAAATACAGCACACCCATCTGATCTATTCGTATTATTCACAAGTAGTTGGCAGATATTATAAATATCTTGTAATGTTTCCACATGCTGTTCCTCACAGAAAAGAAAACATCCTACTATAAAATTCAAAAACATCCTTCGAAGTAAAGATTCGGTGTTTCTAAAATTTTATTTACTGTTATTGGCAGATGAAATCATGCGAGGGAACTTTTATCTTGGTTATTACTTCTTTTATCTTTAGATTAGAGTTATAAACTATTGATAAAGATTTAGCCAAATGGAAATCATCTGAACCATCTTATTTTCTTTTCTTTCAATTTGTTTATATAGATACCATTTAAATTATCTTTATTAAATTTCTATATATTTCTTAAAATTCATATTCAGTTGAATAAGTAATTCAATCTCATTGCTTTCTAATTTCTCATTTTATTGCATGTATCTATTACTGTATGATTATCTTTTTAATGGAATTTTCTACTAGAAAGTCAATTAAAACTTAACTGGGGAGGTGAAAATTAGGGATGTAACCAGGGTTGTTGCTGCATTTTCTTTACACTTGATATATTAATATATTTCAGATTTTTTACAAAATATTTTATCACTGAAAAAAGTAAATGCGTTTGAATGCATTTTCTGCTCAAATTAATGTAACAATAAATAATATTCTCGAAAATAACGTATTATATATGTTTTAAATCGTATTTATTTTTCTCAATATATAAAGGTATAGAAAATAATATTTGTAAAATTCAACAATTATATGAAAAAAAAAACTGGCAGTGGGTAAAATTGACCCTTTTTTTATCAGCTTGTGTGACTTTTATTGCATGGTTTTCCAGGGCATTTTAATCTTACAAGTTAAGGACTATTATAAAAATCAACCTATAAATTTTTTATCTCTTGGTATATTATTATATTTTATAACTTTTTCAAAAAATATTACCGGAAAAATTCTATTTGAACAATATATATAAATATCGTAATCAGATGAATGCAAACTTTCGTCGAAAAACTCTTCTGTACAATTATCCTTATCACTAAAATAATTTTCTACTTCATTTAAGTATCCGGATCATTGCTTCATGATAGAATCAGCAAATTGATGATATTTCTGTGCCCAAGTTTTCGCGCCATCTGCTAAGCCTTGTTTATCACTGGGACACTTACAGGGTGATCGGTCTAAGTGACATCGCTAAAAGAAATAACTGAATTATTTTTCAAATGATCATCTGAAATCGGTTGAAAAAGTGCAAGGTCACGAAACGGGAAGCTGCAGGGTCAATCCATTTAATTGAGCTAAAAAATAGAATAGGGGTGAGAGCGAGTTCTTCGCTAGCGGTCTCGCAGACCGCTCAACCTCAGTTAATGGTTAAAGCTCAGAAGCCAAGGGATTAAGCTGGTTCTCCTGGTTGATGAATTCTTTCAGCCGAATTTTGCGAATTCCTAAATTATAGGGTAGTTGTTACTTGCACCAGTGAAAATTAAAAATCGTGTTAATTCTGTGAGAAAATATGGTCTGTTTATCAGACATCGCTAAGTAACGAATTGAATTCCCTACCTTTTTCAAGTTTTCTAGTTTGAGAGATTTTTTCTACCGTCTAGAAATTTCGTGTTAAAAAAGAAAAGCAGTTGTTCCAGGCGCCATTTTTATCTCATCGAGTTGCTATATTTTTAAAACTTTTTATTGAAAAAAATATTTTTGAACCAGCAGGATTATTCGAAATCTTCTAGTATATTCCTAACTAAGGTTTTATCCTTTTCGCTGCATAAAAATAAAACATTGAGCAGGGCCACAAACGATACAAGTGCTGAATATTTTTATTTTCTGAATTTCGTGCTGAAGTGTTTTGTGCCACGTATTAGAAGGGAGAAATTAAATTCTGTATATTTTGAATATCTTATTGTTGACTGATTGAAACCAAAATTCGTCAAACGAAATTTCAATTTAAAAAATCATGTACCACATTTTATTTATCTAAATCATTTCATTATAAAGTATTCGCATTTATATGTAAGTGCGATGCTTCCATGTTTTGGAAAAAACAGCCCTTAGACGTATTTATTCGATTTGTATTACATTTGAAATGGTAGAATTGTGTACTAAATTTATCAGTCCATCTTTTGGCGTTTTTCCGTTATCGTGTTCTTTTGCCCTTGGAGAGGGACAGTCAGCTTTCTCATGTTCTGATTTTCTGCAAAATTTAGAGCAGTCAGCCTACCAGTAAGCGAAGAAAATTAAGAAATGACTGGTAATTTCGGAAGATTGGGGAAATCGGATAAAAGTCGAGTAAATTCATTCCAAGATTAAGAAAATTTTTTATCTGTCGGTAATTTTTTTGAGCTTGCTAATTCGCTGATAAGTAGAAAGATAAAACTGTTTGTTAGTTGGCAGCCAATAAAAATGTATTTACTGGTAGAGAAATACTGTGAATTTATATTTAAAATTTGAAGTCCGAAATGAGGACGTCAAAATATCTTTTGAATTTTCCGACGGTATAATGCTTTCTTTTTGTACATTTCGCTCACAAGAAACTTGCAAATGTATTTCATTGGGTATTTTTTGCAATTTATTGTATTTGAAGTATTGCTATATTCAGAAATAAAATTTTCTCAAAATTAAAATCTAACTTGTGTTATCATACTACTGAGTAGACTGTTAAATCTCGAACTAAAAGTTTGACACTAATGTAATTCGCAAGAGAATGTACACTTAGCTGTGAATTTTTAACTAAAATAAATGGTTTTCCTCTTCTCGATAAGATAAAAAATTATAACAAAAAATGGAGGGATGTTTGCATCATCTGAAAAATTTTGTGCTTTATTTTCTGTAGTTTTAGATGTATAAAAGAATTTTTATATACATACTTTGTAATCATATTTTATTCTTTTAGTGAAATTCGAATTTTTATTGCTGTGTTAAGTATTGTCTAAATTTTCCTCATACTTGATATCTGATATAGAAAAATTCTTTATATTATGTAAGTTCCTTTAGAGTATGTTTTTAGTAAAATTTTTGAATGTTTAAGTTTTTTTAAAACTGTAGATAAGGTGTATTTTTTATAGTAATGACTTTTATATAATTCGTACATATCTAAATATTATGCCTTTTTACTACAATATGGTTTGAGGTATAAAATGCATTATTTTTTTAATTTTATGATTTATTTCCATATTGTTAATTGCGGAATTTTTTCATGAAGCAATAAACGATTTTTTTCCCTGAGATCTTGCAACAATTATGAAGTTCTTTCGGTATTAAATTCCAGTGCTGAATAATTACACTTATTTCTTTTATATATTATATGGACATGTTTCGATTCAACAAGCAAATTATTATTTTCCGTTTGAGATAACTAATAGGACATGAAAAATGCATAATCCAAAGAATGGGTCGAGATTGCTAAAATATTACAAGTTAAACATTCTTCAAATACTAGCTGATATCCGGCTCGTTGCTGCCGCAAAAGAAATAATTTTGGAAATATCGTTTGAAATTTTAAATAACTGTCTTCTTTAATTATGAATTATAGAAATGATAGCATTTATTTTAGTATCGGAAATGAATACATTCATGTATAACACACAATGAAGACATCCATAAAAATTAAATGGTGTACAAAGAAGTGTAAATGGTATTTATTTTATCCTTTTTTTTTTTATTATTCAAGAGCTTTAGGGTGGGCAATTTTGTTTTTCCATCTTTAGCAGAAACAAATACATTTCTTGACTGCCCGACTCGTAAGCATCCAGCATATAATTGGTTATGTGAAAAACATGGATTGTTTAAGTTCAGTCCGCACATTTAAAGTACAAGTAATATGTAAACAAAGTCTTATCGCAATCGGATGAGCGGTACGGCAGCGCATAAGAGACGCACATTCATTTTTTTTATATAGATTTAAGTTTGTAAATGCTTTATTTAGGAAATCATTGAGACTAAAGGACTGATGTATAACGCAGGAATTAAACCCATCGAATGAAGTAATCAACTAGGAGCTTAATAAATAAAACAAGCAGAATAAAGTCGAAGATGAAACAAATTTGCTATTGCTCTTTCTAGCTCTTATTCTGCTTCTTATTCTATTTCCTATTGAAGATGTACATATTTTTAGTCGAACATATTTCTCTTTCCTTAATGTAACAGCGATGCACTTCACGCCATTATATTGTAGAATATTTTATTCAATTCTTTCACAAAGCTCATAAATGCACTTTATTGGTGAAGAATTGTTAGAATGAAGAGGTGAAGAATTGTTAATAAACATTTTTAAAATGTAAACATATTTTAATAATCCATTATCTATAGTAAGTAAAAAGATGGGACCGTACAAAAAAATTTGTACGTATTTTTTATTTGCATTTGTAAGTGAAGATCGATAGACCATTTAATGTACAGTAAACATTAAGGAGGAAATTCTATTTATATAAATCGTTTAATTTTTTAAAGTTTATTTCTGAAACTAAAATTGGTAAATATTCTTTAATGCGAGCTATTTATTAAAGAATAAGATTCTTGAAAATAAGGAATACTTCTTCGTATTTTCATTTTATCGCAATGACTTTTTTAATTTGGAATTACTTTTTTCTTTCGAAAGTAGCTTTACGGTAAAGTCTCGGTATGTTGGGTTGAGGGTTTCGGATTCGATACCAAATCGTACCTGAAATCACCCGTGTAAAGCACGTAAGCATGTATGACTCCTTTTAATACATCGAGGCTAAATATCTCCAGCTGATGTGACACAGTAGTTTGGAGTGTGTATGCCTTCCTTTTTGCGACCTCGATACCTGGCCATTACTCTGTTCAAAACCTGCGTTATGTCGGAATTGTATCTAAAGAACTTTTTGACTCATCATGAACTTCGTGAAAGAACTGCATGCCAAGTTTTTAGACACACACACACACACACACACGCACACACACACCATGCCATATAAATCGAAACCGCCAGGAAGGTACATTTACACAAATGAAACATATTTAAGATTATTTTAAACGCATTTTTAATATCAGTGACAAAGATTCAAACTCATAATTTATATTTGATTTCACATAATCCTAAATTGCAAAAAAAGGCTCCAATATTCCGTGAAGTCTAAGTGAATAAAAAACGCTCTTCAAAATGTATGTAAATGTCAAATTTGTCGTTTCTAGATCAAATTGTTTTTGTAGACCTTGCAAAGACACACAGATACTGTTATTATCAATAACTTTTATTGCTTAATTTAAACTCAAATTTAATTATTGCATTAAGCTGTTCAAAATGTTTTCTAAGGACTTTTAAATGGGAAAAAACTGTTAAATTTATTTATATTTCTATATAATATCCTAAATTATTATGAGGCATATTTTCGGTCGGATCTCAGTGATTTTTGAGCCTGTTTTAAAACATCAACACTTAACATTCAAAATGTTCCAATTTCAAGTGCACGTCCCAATATACATCTCGGGAATTTCAAACTTAATCAAATATTGGGCTAATATGGAAGAGCAGTTTGGGTGAAAAATATAAAATTTAATAGAAAAATATGTTTTTAATTTCTGTTTTGTTGCGTAATAATAAATCGAACAGTTTGTATTAACATGTTACAGGTTTCCAAAATTTCTATCAAATTTTATTTTTATACTAGATACTAGATGTGGGCCTCATCAAGTAATAGCAAATGATCTGGAATGTGACCGTTATTTAAAGCACAACCGACTAGATGACTCATGTGGGCCTCATTAAATATACTGCAAGAAATAATTGCTCTTATTTGCTAAAAACTACGTCCAAAAGGACTAATCTACCGGGAATAATATATTAAGTAAAAATCAACTTTTATTTATACTAAAGCTGAATATGTGTTTGTGTGTCTGTTTAACGCTCTACAGGTTAAACCATTTGATTTACAGCAACAAAATTTGGCACATATATATCTTGGAGGTCAGAAATATGCACTTTAGTGCGATTTTTTTTTCGAATTTTTAATCAGAAGCTTCATTAATTAAAAATTAAGTAAAATTTTGATGTTTTTCCGCTTTAATTTCCTAAACTATAATGGCACAAAACTGATTCTTAATCGTATTGAAGATCAAATTATTATCTTTTAGATACTATTGCTTAAACCTATATATTAAATTTCAATTTTTAATAAATTTTAAAAAATTAATCATATTATTCAACAGCTTATTTCGTACAAAATAAAAATTAAATTTTACTGCAAGAGCAAGTTACGTGCAGGGGAAATAATTACCTTTTATCTATGTTTTGCCATCGTATTGAGAAGAGCTCAATTTGAAAAAAAATTAATTGTTATTGAAAACTGGCCGCCTTTGGTGACCAGCTGGTTCGCCAATCTTACTGCTGTTTAAAATTATGAATTAAATACTTGATGTAACTTCCCATTTGGTAGATACTTCAACAAAATATTTTTAAGATTCAAATTTTAATAGTCGTATAATTCACTCTTGCAGTTATAAAGGTACTAAGACAGTAATGTACTATATGTCTTTATAATTATCTGTCAGCTCTCGAAAAATTTCAACTTTAAATTAGAGTGGAAATGATTAAACTGCAAATTGATATAAAAACCTTTTTTTACCGAAACCAAGCATTTTTTTAAATATAAGTAAAAGAGAATCATTATGTGTACTACTGAATTTTATACTAATTTGTGTAATATTTCAAGAATTATTTAACAAAAATTACTGAGATTCATCATGAAATTCAATTTTTAGTTTTACTTGCACTCATTTAAATGATGCGAATAATATTTTATTTCATTTTGGTCTAAAGACATAATTTAAGAATTAAGTCTACATTTTATGCATCTTTTAATTACAAGGAATAATTCTACGAAGCATTCTTGACACTTCAACTTTCAATAAATAAATGAAGGTTTCAATCTTCTGCTATCAAATTTGATCGACTTATGAGGTTTTGAATAGATATGTTTGGATCATTCAACATTTTCATTCTTAGGCCAGTCAGTCTTGAGAAAGCCTTGGCATTGATTGAGGTATTATCTTTGAAATTTTCGATGAAGTGCTTTAAAATTACCCTTTTTTACTGAATAGTGATCTTCAAATATTCATAAATCGAACAGACTGAGTTGATTGAAGTTTATATCTTTTTATTTAAAAGCTAAACATTCTTCATTTTTAAAGCATTTATAGACTCGTGTTACTTACTATGTAGATATTTATTTCATTTAGACCCTTATTATAGATGCTTTTCTATTATTAAAGTTTTAGAAATTAGCCATCTGACCTTGAATTGAAAAAATGTGTATGTTAAACCGTGTTTGTCTTAAATAAAGCTAATTTATTTAATTAATAGTGTAAAATTCACAAACTTTTTCTTTATTTTCTTTCTTAAGAAATATTTCATATCTATTTCATTTTATACAGGCAAGTGCTGAAAATTCCATTATGTTTTATTTGCAATAATTTTTTTTTAATTTGAATTTTTGTTAATCTGGTGGCAACATATTGATAAGATATTTCCCCTTTCGCATGCTTGTGCAGATTCTTTTGTCCAAAGTATATTGTTGAAAAATATGGTTAAAATATTTCTTTAAAAATTTGTTAAAAATAGAAGTTTAATGCTATTTGTTAAAATACTGATACCATTAGAAATACTGATACAATTAGAAAGCTAATTTTTTTATCTTTAATTTGAAGTATAAATCATGTTTGTGCGATAATAGTTTCGGAAGTTAAAGTGGAAAAACGTTGACATTTCGCTTAATTTTTAATTCAAACTCTAATTAATAATTCGAAAAAGGGTACCAGGTGCACATTCCCGAACTCCAAGGTATACATGTGCCAAATTTGGAAGCTTAGGTTCAACGGTCTGGTCTGTAGAGCGTCAACGCATAGACACACACACACACACACACACACACACACACACACACACACACAC
>JAPMOQ010000992.1:0-18492 GCA_026543055.1 Argiope trifasciata | reverse complement strand
TTCAGTTTATCGACAGAAGTTTATATACATTTGAACTTAACAGTCACATTATAATTTTGAGCTTAACAGCCACTTTATAATTTAGAACTTAACAGTCACACTATAATTTAGAACTTATCAGTCATAACGTTGATAAGGCCTTTACAGTGTACACGAGTACACTAAAAGCCTTATCTCATGGAAAAATATCGTCGGCACTTTCCGTCAGCAAATGACAACGAAAGTGACGTCACTTTAAAGTTTCACACGATTGGTTGAATTTCGTTTGTGGACTCTATTTCCGACGGCAATTTCTAGCTGATTAGAAGAAATTGTCGATTATGAAACTTGCTTAACCGGTTCTTGAGGGTAGAAACGGAAAAGTGCTGAAGAAATTTCACCGTGTGATAAGGCCTTTAGTGGTGGGCCAGAGATCAGTGATATGACTTCCCCAAATTTCCTTTCTGCTGTGAAATTACAGCAGTACTTTAAAAAAATTGGCTCGACCAACCTCCATTCTCTACATCTGTTTTTTGGGTTTTTCAAGAAACGTGTCTGAAGGATACAGGTCATTTAACTTTTCTAAGCAAAATCTTTTTTTCAGACTCACCGATATAAGAGATGCCCTCCTGATTGGTATACCAGAAAGTATGCCTGGCTTAGTTTTTTAGTTTTAAGGTATCCGACTACGACTGGTATTCGACCCCATTGGCGATTTTTTTAAAAGTGTTATTTCTTGTCATTCAGACTTTTCTCTTTCCAAAACAGTTTGTTTTTTCTCAGAAAAGGAATGTCTAACCTATTATCCAGAGGAATTTTAAACAAAATATATTTTTCAGCTAAATTTGTCTTTCACTTCAATTTTAATTTTCATAAAAATTATCCACCATTCCCATGATATCTCAAAAACTAATTGAGGTATTGACATAAACATTTCAGGGTGTGTTTTGTATAATTTGGGAAATGAAATGAACCAAAAGTTTTATTGTTGATGAAATACTTATTCGTTCAGAGGAGTTTTTAGAAAAATGAACTTGTAAATTTATGGAAAAATGAATATATTCGTGAATTTTTACCCATCACTTCTTTGCTTGTTAAAATGTTTCTTAGATTTTGGTTCATTTCTTTCATCATTCTATTCTATAACTTGTGTACAAAAAAATATAGGATGGCTGCATGACCACTTTGTGTAGAGTGTTCACCGTTTTAGTTAAATTTCACTTACATTTAACACAAATTTTCATATTTCTCAAAATATATAATATTCTCAAATACTGTTTTTGTATTTATAGTGTTTATAATTGATAATACATCTAAAAACCAAAAATAGTTTTTAAAAAAAACAATTTTTTGCAAAAATTTACCTTAAAAAGTAGTCGAATACCTTAATTTATTTTAACGTCCCGTTTTGAAGCAACTTTAGGGCTATTTTGGGACGGACCTAGTCATCTGAACCACGGTCAGATGACCAGGACGACACCTGAGCTGGCACCCCCCTCTCCACACCAGCGGGTGGACGTTTGGCCAGACAGATTTAATGTGCAAGAGACCCCCTCACACTTCGGTTCTTCGATGGAATCGAGTCTCGTACCTGAAACCCTCCAGTTCCGAAGCCGAGACCTTACCGCCAGGTCACTGCAACCTCAAAGTATGTCCTTTTCGAAAAAAGAAATGACCCTGGAATCCTTGAAGTTGAAACCTAAAGCCCATAATCAAAACCTTCACTATTATTAATGTTTAGGCATATTTTCTCGTGGGTTCAATATTCACCTGATTAATGTGTCCGACTACGTTCAAAAGAATTTTTTTGAAAAATTGGATTTTTCAAAAACTATTTTTAGTTTTTAGATGCATTGTCAGTTATAAACACTAAAAAATACTAAAAATATAATATATTTTGAGAAATTAGAAAATCTGTAGTCAATTTTAGTGAAATTCAAGCAAAACGGCTACACAAAATTGTGATTCAACAATCCTTTTTTTCTTTGCACACAAGTTAAAGAGGATAATGATGAATGAAATGAACCAAAATCGAAGAAACATTTCGAGACGGAAAGAAGTGATGAGCAAAAACAGACGTATATATGCATTTTTTCCATAAATTCAAAGTTAAATTTCTCTCAAAATACCTACCAATGAAAAATTATTTCACCACCAACAAAAGTTTTGAAATGTTTATGAAATAAAGTTGTGACAAAATGGAAGTGAAAGACAAAGTTTAGCTGAAAAAAAATACATGACCCTGGATGATGGATCAGGCTTTCCTTTTCCTATAGAAGATAAACTATTTTCCAAAGAGGAAAGTCTGAACTACATGAAATAATAACAAAAATTTGCCAATGTGATCTATTAACAGGGTTCTTAACGTAATCGGATACGTTTAAACAATCTGTTATGTCATAGCATGCAAGAGCGCCACCTGTAGTAATTGTGCTTGGCCATTCGAATGCTGTAACCCGTAGATAACAGTTGTCTATACTTATAATAAAGCTCAATGTGTGTGTGTGTGTGCGTGCGCTCTACTGGCCAGACCATTGGACCTACAACTACCAAATTTGGTACAAGTATACCTTGGATGCGCACCTAGGAGCCCTTTTTTCGAATTTTTAATTAGAATTTGAATTAATTAAAATTTAAGCAAAATTTCGACGTTTTCCCGCTATCACTTCCGAAACTATTATCGCACAAACATGATTTTTACATCAATTGAAAGATTAAAAAAATCAGCTTTCTAATGGTATCAATGTTTTAATGTATAACTTAAGCTTCTATTTTTAACGAATTTTTTAAGGAATATTTTTACCATGTTTTTTTTTAGCATGTGACTGGTTAAAGAAAAGAAATATAAAATGCGATATTTTCTAAAAAAATAAATGCAAAGCAAAGGTTTCTATAATCATTTGCAATATCTAAATCATTAATTCATCAAATCTTCTTTATTTACGATAAACCTGATTGAATTTAGACAGGATATGCATTGAAATCCCGAATTAGTGGCATATTTCTATAATCGTTTGCAATATCTATATCATTAATTCAAGTTTTTTTTTCCATTATAAAATGTGATAGTTTCTAAAAAAATAAATGCAAAGCCAAGGTTTCTATAATCGTTTGTAACATCAAAATCATTTATTCAATAATTTTTTCCCTTTTTCGCTTTCTTAAAAAAACATATTTCATATTTTGGCAACATCTTATAAAGAGAGCAAGGCACATAAGTATTTAATTGAAAATTTTAGAACGCGTTACTTTTGTAGAACCAGCTGGTCTCCAAAGGTGGCTAGTATCTAAATAAAGCTCACTTAATATTTCAGGATTTATCTTTTGCTAGTCATTCTCCAGTCACACCAGTTACTTCTATAAACCATATCAATGACTCATTTATACTTAATTTTTTTCTTCAAAATTTATTTACTTAATAAAGACTGAAATTTGTTTTTTATGAGAAATATCAGAATTGGGAATCCATTTGGATACTGTAATATGAAGCTGTATTTGAATTGTCTTTAATTTTGTTGAGAGCTTCATATCCTAAAGTAGGAATAATTTGATCTTGTAATGTATGAGTTAAATCATTGACAATTTAGTTATTGAAAATTTTTATTCTTTTCCTATGATCCATAAGCAGAATTGTATTTACTTAGTCATTCGATTACCCTTAAAAAATGTCCATTATTAGGCGTTCCTATTATTTCGTGGGTTCCACTAAGTGGAAGATTATTATACGCTAAAAATAGATTCATACCTACAATTCTTTGGAATAATAAATGAAATCATGCTGTTTCCTCACTTATATTAACCCCTTCCGGTAAGATTAAAGAAAGAAAAATTATGTGTGAAATGGCTATTTAATTTTATTTAAGAGGCCTTAGTGTGTTTCATATTTTCTAACTAATTTATAATTATTAATTTAAATTCTATTATTGGTGTGAATGTAATTCTAATTTGCAAGATCATGTTCAACATTTCTTGAAAAATCACCAGCGATTTCGGATTAGCCCCTAGTTTTCGCGTTGACTCTAGGCATTTCGGTATTTTTTTCAAAAAATAATTTCAACCACATAATGTGTCTGCGACTCCAGATTGTCACAAAATTCACTAATTAGTCACTATGTGCGTTTTCGTCTTTTTCGTTTTCGCTATCTATAGTTTCAATATCAGTATCAGTTAAATATATGCTTATTTTTTATTTTTCTTAATCACTTTGATCTTCTTGATCTACATTACTCTTATTCAATCCAATTTATTATTATATTCATCAATAATTTTAGTCACCTGACGAGTATAGCTCGTCATGCCATTTAGCACTATGACGAGTATAGCTCGTCATAGGGCTATATGGCATGAAAAATCAATGATGAGCTATACTCGTCATTTTACTGGTTGATTTGGATTTGTCTTATCAACATTCGAACATAAATTTAGTCACTATAGTAATTCTTTCAAAAATGTGATTTGCTAGTTGTGATTTATCGTCGTTTTACTTTTTGTTTGAACAACTTAATATAAACAAACATAGATACACACATTAAAAAAATATTAAATTAGATACAGAAAAAAGTAGATAATTGACGATTTGCAAATCCATTTGAACCCAGCCTCAGCCTCGATTTCTGGGCGATTTCCTTATTCATCAATGAACTTTTGCCGCGTTTTTATAGATATTACTGTGATCTTCGCTTAATAAATACGTCAGTCGACGCGCAGCCAACCACGTAAAAACAAGGTTGTAAAGTTTGTTTTTTTTTTTGCATGTGTAACAATATTTTTGTTCAAAACACTGTTTTAATTCTTAATCATGGGGAGGGGTCTCAGTCGTGGAACATCCGCCTCACCCCCCCCAGATGACCGGCCCTGTTGCCACCAAGCAATGAATAAACCTGAGAAAATGTCTGTTCCCTTCAGAGTGGTTTTTGACAACTCGCAGATATTCCCTTTCACTGAATGGCGGTCTTATTGAACAAGATCTCTTTTCCATAGCAAGTGGATTCAGAAAACACAGATACGCAATGAGTACAGAAATTAAGAAAATGTACTTATCGATCCCCCTCAAAGAGACTTATAGCGTATTGTCTGGAAAACAAGTGCTGATGCCCCAGTGAATATAAGGTGAATATAATATAATATTTTTATATATATAGTGTTTTTATTTATATATTATATAGATATTTTATATAATATATTTTATTTTATATTATATATATATATATATTTATATGTATATTTTTATATATATATTATATATATATATTTTTATATATACAGTGAATATAATATTTTTATACCTATAATATATTTATAATATAACATTTTTCATACAAGTAAGATTATTTTTATTAGGTGCATTCATACATATTCAATTTCAATATGCGTATTTCTAATTCCTTTCATTCACTAAATAACGAGACATAAATTCGCGATTATATAACGAAATGCAAGAGAAATTGTTTATTCCTTTATGAGCTGGAAATTCTTTTAATTCTGTTTTAAACTGATTTCGCACGCACTACTCGACCAAAACCTCCATGCTTTTAGAGCTCACGGGTAACAAAGCCGGATTTCAGACTTGAATTTCTAAAGATATTCGTTAATCTGATACCTAATATTTTCTCCCTCGGCAATGAAATCGTTTTGGTTTTGATTACTTGCCAAAACTTTTTAAATATTTCTCTGAATTGATGAGTGCTTATCTGTAGCTCGTTGCTCCAGAAGTGAATCCCTTGCGACCGAAAGCGATAATTCTAAGGAGTATCTTCATTGGAGGGCAATATGTGTATTTCCACGTAATATTCGATTGGGAACGACGGCTCAAAAGGGTTTTTGCTCCTGGTAACCGACTCTACCGTTATTTAAGGTATACGACTACATTAAAAACTCTGGCTTTCGATCTCATTGGAGAATTTTTTTATTGTTATTTCTTAGAAATATATTTAAAAACTTGCGAAATTATGAAATTGACATCATTCAAAGATTTTTTTCTTCACTTTTAAAAAGTAAACCTGTAAAATTCTTTTACACGTCTTTTCTTTACTTTCTTTCGTCTTCTTAACGTTTATTTACTCTTTTATCTTTTTTTTAAACGTAAACGTTAAAATTAATTTAACCCATTGTGTGCGGGTCCATTTCACAGCGGAATTGTAGTGGAAGCAGGCGTTTCGCACGTCCATTTAGTTATTCAGTTACATCTCAATAGATCAAAAATGAGTTCATTTTTTAACCAACTTTTCGCATTTTACATCAAAATGTATAAACAGATATATAAATAACAACCATAAGATTTTTGTCAACAAAAAATTTTTTTTTGAGTGGATACATTCATAATAGTATCGTAAATACGAAAAATGAAATAGAAGTAATTGTATATAGTTCTAGTTTTGGGGGGGGGATTATGTTATATATAAACATTTTTACATTATTAAAAAAATGAAAAGAGCAATTATGAAACTAATGATGCTTTACAATGTGATAGCGTTCAAAGCATTTTCCTCTATGAAGAGATTCGCTGCAAAATTAACTCATTTTCGCAAGGACGAATAAAAAGTTAATCTTTAACTTTAAATTGATTTTTTAAATCCACCTTCCCGTTATGTGGCTCCGCATCAACTGATTTGTCTCCATTTTTTCAGAATCTGTGTAGTAGACAAGAGCATTCGTTTTCCTGTCCATACCGTTATTTTTGTACTCACAAACAAACCCCTGCTAATACGTGACCCGCGCTCAGGTATCAGTCGTCGGAAAACGTAATAGTACGTGTCCCGCATACAATGTGTTAATAAATATTTCAGTTGCTATTGTAGAAAAAGTCAAACATCAGCTTAATTTTTAGCTAATAAAATTTCTAAACATTATCTCCAAAATGCACATTCCCTCCTTTCTAGGTATACACAGTAGTTCTTTAAAGACCTAAAAATACAATGCAAACATACCATTTAAGATTAATTTTTACAGAACCATTAAAGAATACATTAAGAAATAAATTGGGCTAAAAAACAAATTTGAAATATTCCGAATGTTTTAATCATATGATTTACTTTTGATAAATAGGAAATTTGAAATCACGAAATGAGTACACATTTGAAGAATTTGAGGTCATCTCCCTTTTTCTCTGATGAAAATTAATCTTCTTTAAGGTTTCCGACTACGTTGATGACTGTTGAACACTGATTATCGAACAATTTGACGAATTTTGTAAAACGGTAAATTCTTTTCATTCAGACTCTTTCCAAAACAATTTATCTTTTCTAGGAAAATTAAGACCTGACCTATCATACAGGGTTACACATTTTTCAGCTAAAATTTGGCTTTCACTTCAATTTTTTCAAAATTATAATTTCCATAAACATTCACCACCGTTAATATTATATCACATAAACTAATAGATGTATTAATATAAAAATGTCAGCGTGTGTTTTAAATAATATGGGCAATGAAATGAACCAAAAGTTTTGTTGGTGAAATACCTTTTCTTTTATTTTAAAAAATTCAAGTTGAGAATTTATGAAAAAAATGCATATATACGCATGATTTTACCCATAACTTCTGTGCATCTCAAAATTTTTCTTACATTTCCGTTCATTTGATTCATTACATTCTATAACTTGAGTACAAAGAAAAATAGGATTGCTGCATTACCATTTTGTGTAGAGTGTTAACTGTTTTGGTTAAATTTCATTCAAATTTACTACAAATTTTTCTATTCAAAATATATTATATTTTCAAATAATTTTGTTGTACTTATAATATTTTGAATTATACTTTACAATACATCTAAAAACTCTGGCTTTAAATAGTTTTTTAAAAAATCGTTTCTCAAAAATTTTCCTTCCAACATAGTCTGATACTTTAACTCTGCAATATTTTCTGCCTATTCATATATTTTCTGCATTTAATATTTTCGAGTTTAGAATCTACTACTAGTTGAACCTATTTCTGCCTTTACTAATTTAAAACTCCAAAAATACTTAATTTGACATGACAAACATAATTGGCTACGTGGTATGTACAGCAGATTACGAATAATTAACTCTGAAGCAATCTGACATTTGAATGTTTTTCAGTAATTTCGAGTGAATGTAATTGCATATCAGTCTCTAAATTGGAGTTGTTTCTAACTGATTCTTTAATCTTTCTTTCATATCTGTTCCGGTAGAGCTTCAAACACTTTTTTTTTGCTCTAGAAATTGATCGACATTTATGGTATTAAAGCGTCAAATCATAATGCAGCAGATATTATTGTCAAAAGATAATTATCGATATAATGGAATGTATTTGCGCTCAGGAAGCTGACTGGATAGATTTGCCAAAGCATATTTGTTCCGAAATATTTTTAATCTTCCAAATGCTTAATATTTTGGATGCAATCTTAATTAAACCAATATTTTTACATTTTGGGGAGAAAACTTCCAATAATATTACTGCACAAAACTGAAAACTATCTTGAAATAAAAAAAAATATACAGTGTCTCACAAAAGTGATGGGACACTTGTGCTTTACAAAAGGAAAATGTAGTAAAATAAATAAATAAACATGTACAAATTTTTTGTAGATGTATTTCATACTTAAATTTTGTAACAATTTTTACATAACATACATTTTGTCAAAATATTAAAATATTAATTTAATAAAAATATAATTGTTTAGAACGGAGCAAAAATTAGCTCACATAAGTGATGGGACACCATTAGATATGCAACAAAAATCGTCTGAAATAAGCAATAAAAATATTTTTTGAGGGTTTTATTTTTACTCAAAAGCAATTGGCAATAATATATAAAATCGTCTGCAGTATTTCTCTCCTGATTGCTTTGGAATTTTTGTGTATTTTAGCTCTGTGCAGCCATGAACGCTAAGCGAAAAGAAACTTCGCCTGAAATTCGAAAATTAATTATTAATTTGCATATTGAACGTGGAAAATCTATTAAAGAAACTACTGAAACAGTTAATTTAAGTCATTCGACAGTTTTCAACATCATTAAACGATATAAAAAGAATCATATGATTCAGGATAAAAGAAGACCTGGCCGACCATCAAAGCTATCTAATGGATTAAAGCGAATTATCGTTCGAATTATTTAAAAAAAAATCCAAGAATGAGTGTTCCTAAAGTTGCTGCTGATTTACAAGCATTATATGGAGTAATTGTTAATTCTGAGACTATAAGAGGAGTAATTCGATCTGCTGGATATCACGGTAGAGTAGCCAGGAAAAAATTCTTCGTAAGTGAAAAGAATAGAAAACTCAGACTGGCATTCGCAAAATCCTACATAAATAAGAATTCTGATTTCTGGAATAAAGTTATATTTGCTGATGAGAGTAAATTTAATATATTTGGTTCTGACGGTATAATCTTGGTGTGGAGAAAACCCAGGGAAGAATTTCGTAAAGAGAACTTGGTGCCAACAGTAAAACATGGTGGAGGAGGAGTTATGGTAGGGGGGTGTATGTCGTCCGATGGAGTCGGTAATCTTGTTTTTATTGACAGTATAATGGATCAGTACAAGTATATCGACATTTTAAAGCAAAATTTGAAATCTTCAGCACGAAAATTGAACCTTCATAACGATTTTAAATTCTACTAGGATAATGATCCCAAGCACACTGCTTTGAACGTTATACTCTGGCTGCTGTATAACTGTCCTGAAATAATAAAAACCCCACCACAATCTCTTGACTTAAATCCCATAGAGAATATTTGGCAAGAATTGGAATCAAGAATTCGCAAACACACCATTTCTTCAAAACACTAATTAAAATCAGTGCTTCAAGAAGAATGGGGTAAAATCACTCCAGAAATCACAGAAAAATTAGTCAAATCCATCCCAAGAAGATTAAATCATGTTTTAAAGGCAAAAGGAAATCCAACAAAATATTAAAACCTTTTAAAAAGTAAAATTTTTGGATAAATATTTGATGGAAAAGTAAGTGTCCCGTCACTTTCGTGAGCCATTTTTTTTGCTCCTTTCTAAATAACTGTATAATTTATAAAATTAATTTTAATATTTTGACAAAATTTATATAATGTAATAATCGTTACCAACTTTAAATATAAAATACACCCCAAAATTTTTTGTACGTGTTTATTTATTTATTTTATTACATTTTCCTTTTGGAAAGCACAAGTGTCCCATCACTTTTGTGAGACACTGTATATATAGCCTTTTTGAAAAAAAATTCATAATTTCAGCACGATAAATGTATAATTTACTGAATATAAATTATTTCTACAATTGGAGTTATATGCGAGTGCTTGATATAATTATATTTTATGTAGCTTAAGTCAAAAAATTTTCTTCAATAACTTACGAAATCAAATTTTTGCAGCTTCCCGATCTTATCTATTACATTTAATAAAATATTTTTGTAGCATTTTAAATAAAATAGTGTATTCTTCTAAGACTGCAACTTTTCGAAGTATAAAATGTTGAAAGTCGCAACTTCATTTGAATTTCATATTTAAATTTACTACTTGCGATATTATGTGATCGTTTGCAAATTGAAATTATGTATTAAACTCGTGTTTTTTCGAATATTTTGCCAGGAAGCATTATTACTGCTTAAAAATATTTTTGACGTATAAATATTTGATCTGTTACTTTTTAGCTTTCTTTAATAATCTGTTAATTCCAAAAATTTGAAATTCATAGGATTTTTTTAATGTTTGACTTAACGAAAAGTTGCTATGTGTTTGAGATTGTAAAACATTTGACATCAGTAAGAAAATTGGAGTTAAACTATTATTAAAAATAAATATAGAAGGAACTATTTGTTTTTAAAAGGCAAACGATTTCTCAATACATGGCAAACTATTTTTTAAATTCATCTGCGGTGCAAAATTTCAGCTGCCTAGATGTTAATTTTCAGTTCTCATTGATATAGACTGTTTTTCATAAGAGCGATTCTTTTTCCCCATTTAAAAATGCGTATTCACTTCCGTTATTAATTAGTTGTATATCGTTTAAGAATATCAGATTGTCTTGAAAGTAAGTCATTTTGACGGTTAACTTTTATTCCAAGTCTTCAGAATCATTTATAATCGCCTTTTAAATATTTCATTTAATCATAAAAATGATGTTAATTTTTCAGTTATGTTTTTAATGCACTAGTTTTCAATATGTATGTAAAACGTGAATAATTATTTTATTATTGAAATGATGAGAAGGGTATATTAAGCTTGTTGGAATACCCAGTGCTAAAAATGGGAGCCTCTAAAAGCATCCCACATTGATTGAATGAATACATTTTGTGTTATAATGTTTTAAAAGTATTTGCATTTTATTGTTTTTGCTAAGTAAAGTTGCGGTTTTTATTTCCCAATTTAATCTATTAAAAATGAATGCTTTGAAATCATTTAAGGAATTTCTGTAATTTAGGTTTGTAATTTAAATATGTGTCTTATCGTTAAATAGATTATCGAAATAATTTGGGAACTGTTGCATAAAAAAAGGCAATTCATTTTTCTTAGATCGTTTACTTTAGATCGAATAGTAGCTATTACATTCACCGTTTTATGACGTACAAACTGACGATTAATTAAAATATAACTATGCAAGAATGATAAATGCAATAAACATAATTTTTAAATATGAATAATATATTCGATGCTCCTCTTTTTGCTTTGATTTTTTTTTCCTTGAAAGATCGTGCTCTCGCTGTTATAAATCACCCACCCCTTTCTTTTATAAAGCTTTTTTAAGTTTTAGACGAATGAAATTATGTACAAAAGTAACGTGTTTTAGAAAAATATTTCATAAAATGCTTGAAAAATAAAAAATAACACCCCAAATTGTGAATTTTTTCAAGCTTACATCATTCTAAAATTTGTTCTAATCATTTCATAATTCCCCCTTCAAAGGTGAGGGGACAATTCTATCGAAATAAACATAATTTAATACGTTTTCTGGTACTCTATACATTGTTTTTATATTGCTTTCTGGCATCTAATATATTGAATTAGTTGCTTTTTTTACTTCTTTAAAAGTAGTTTAAAGAGAATATTTAAAAAATGCTAAAAAAACGCAGGAATTTTGAAATATAAGAATATAAATTTAAACCTTTTTTCATTTCATTAATAGTATGATACATTAATATAATTTTAAAAAAGAAATGACTTATAAATAGTATTTAATCGATTAATTTGTTCTTATCAGAAATTGTAAAAATGTTTTAGTATATCTTATCTTGATTAAATATCATTGAAACGATTTGTACTTTTCAAATTATTTTTATTGATATGGGCAGAGAACTCTTAATAACATCACTTAGTTAAAACCTGATCATGGCAATTTATTGAAATCAGTTTGAATTGATTTTGTTCAGCAAAATTTCCCCTTAATTTTCGAATACCTATAAAATAACCTTTAGCTTCAGACCGCGTTAAGCGAGTTCTTGTTCTTGGATAACTAAGAAAGTAAAGGTTTCCTTCTGAAGTGATGTTCCAAAAGATTATAGAAATTTTTCCCATGTGAGGAGCATCCCTTCTCTCCTTCTTCGATACTTTAAAAAAATCTAAATTGTCATTTTTTCATTCTTTCTGCGAAACGGCTTCTTTGCTGTTTTAACTTGAACCTAGTTCCAAGATCCCTTATTAATACGTCGTGAAAAAATGTTGAAGTATATGAACATACAAAGGGATACTTTCATAAAGAATTTTTTTTCTAATGATATAATTTCTTTGGCCTGTTATCATATTACACTGAACTACCTCTCGAAGAATTTATTGATTCTAAAGTTATTGCTTTATTTAAAATTTATTAAATTGACTCTAAAAATAGCTTCATGAAAAAGCCAGATTGTGCAATATTTTCTGATGGAAGTTTTTATTCCTCTCAGCCTTTCCTTTTAAACTGGCCGGAAATCATAAAGAAAACATCGTCCTTTCAATAACCAAAAAATGAAAGTTCCAATAAAAATTTAAGTTAGGAAGCGTCCCTAGGCAGATGTTTCGAAATTCCCGCGCTTTTTGCAGCCAAAACAAACTTCGTGCAATACTGTCGTCTGCGTCTTTTTCGCCTTTTGATAAATTATTAATAAAATAAAAATCCAAGCAGATGGTTGCTAAAATCGTTCATACGAACTCTTCAGCTGCTTTCGATACCTAAATGCTAATCATTCGTTTGTTCCACAGAACGATATCGAAATTTTACAATAATTTTGACGAATTTTTAAAACATGAAATCTGTTTATTCATTATAGGCGAAGTAAAAATTTCATTCTGATTGAATTACAAAATTTTTCTTTGACTTTTCTTATAAGCAATATCTACTGTGCCATGAAATATCTGCATCGCCTTTATATACAGATTTAAATTTTAAGAGAAGTCTTATTTTTTCAATAAATGCATTAAAATAATAGTTAAATTTCACAAGTTATATTTATTTCTCAATCAGAAATCTCCACAATTGAATAGTTACAAATTTTATTTAGTTAATTTTAATGGTCTATGAAGATTTGAATTTACCATCAAAATGGCTGCTTTCTCATTCCATTTTCAGACATTTATTTCTATTGTTACTTAGTATTCATAACGTATCGGGAAATGAATTTTTTATGGTTTTTAAGTATCTTTCATGACAGTTTAATATGAGAAAATATACGAAATTATTAAATTATTTAGTGAAATAATTTTTCACGCTTTAAAGATAAAAATACGAAAGATATTTCTTTTGAGATTCTATTAAATCTTAATAAGAATACATGCTGTCTCTTATTTGACGTTTACAATAAAGTAACTTTTAAACACTGTTCCCAGAATTTTTTTTTCAGTACTTCAAATTTTGATCAACTGATATCGATCTCTGGAGTGTATCCAGCTACCTAGCTATTTATCAGTGCTTTATTTGAACCGATAAAAGAATATTTTTCCTTTTATCCAAAAAAATTACTTTTTCACATTGTTCCTTAAAACACATTTGTATATTGCCCTAATTCATGTTATGTTGGTAGAATTTTAGTCATAAATCTTTTTATCCTATGTTTTAATATGTCAACAGTTTTTTTCCTACTAAATAAGATTAATAGAATAAGGAAATTTTATAATTTTGAATTCACAATTTTTTCTGAAATATATTTATATACTCAAATAATTCCTAACTGACGATCGTTTAAAGCGTTTTTCGAATTCGAATATCTCTAACGGTTTAGAAATTAACCAGCGGACTTCGACAGCAGCTGGTTATTTGACCCAGCATATTGAATTAAGGATGGCGCATGCACTAGTAAAATAAGTTACTGCTCAACTGCTTCAATTATTTATTAGTTTTAACTTGAATTCGAAGAAATAGCGAGTTTTTCATCACGAAAGATTTCTTAATGCTTTCTCGGAATAAGAATATTTTTAAATAATGTTTTATATTAGGTTTCAAAATTTAGAAGAGCAACTTAAATAATTGAATTAAATTTTTTACAATTTTTTTCTTTCAGATGCCTAAAACAAAATCTCCCCGAACCAGGCAAAGAGGTAAGAATAATTTATATTATTGAATTCATTTGATATTGCATTCGCATTTTAATACTTTGCATAATTCTACACATATAATTGTTGACATGTGAACCATATTAGACTTGAAAGTTTTTAGTTCAATAACATTGGTCCTTAAGCTTTGAGCAAATATTGAAATGTGACTTTTAATACAGTTGAAATAATAAATTAACAACTTTTAAGGGAGAAAAGCTTTTATTTCAACTGTATGGATAGATTAATACACCAATTGGTGTTTTCCTGTGTTTGCAATATCTTAAAATTTAAAAATAAATCATTTAATATAAGAATAACTTCATAATTTTTGTTTAAATTCATAAAATTCCGAATGTGTTTTTTTAATTTCTTTGTCCTGCATAAAATTATTTTAGGTGTATAAATAATGCACTAATAAGTGCTTTAATGTATGAAAGCAATTAGAAATGTCCAGTAATTTTTAACTTTCCCTTCTATCATATTAAGTAAATGAATTAGCTTTTTTTTTTCATTATAGAAATCTAATATTCAAATAAACAGTTTTTAAAACTTTGGTAGCATGAGCAATTCTGTGTGGAACATTTTAAAACCTTTGTGAAGGATTGTGACATTTACGCCATTTTTGCTACAGTTGCTCCAATATTGTCTGCTTCAAATCTGGGAAACTGACGATCATATTAGTATCCAGATGTGCAAGAGATACATGAGTAATTAAATGTGGAAGAACAATACTCATTGAAATTAATCAGTGTTAATATTGCTATGTGGACTTGTAAAATCGAAAAATTCTTAATATTTTTGATCTACTATTCTTAATGTTTTTGATCTTAATATTTTTGATCTGCATTTTTAAAGCATGCGACTTATTTGTTAGTCTTCAAAATCCACTCCATTATTTATCTATAACTTTATCCCTTGGCGCTCCATAAAGTAACTCAATGCATAAATATTTGCTGAATAAGGACTTAGTTATTGCTGCGGAAAATTAATACCAATCCGAATTTTTTAAATTGAATTTTCCTGGAAAATTAATCTACATATTACATCTCAAATAGTCAGACCAGTCAAAATTTAAGAAAATAAGACGGCAAAGTGATGCGCTGCCTTGAATGGTGTCTGAGAGGAGAGTGTTAAGGGTTAACTATATATTTAAGTATGTTGGAAAGGAAATCATCTTCTTGACCTCTTCATATATGAGCACAAGGCAAGTGAAAGAATCTGTACGCCTGTGGGTAAATTGTCAATTTTGTATCGCTAGTAATAAGTTGAAATTTTAAGGTATATTTAGGGCATTCAAATATATTCTAAAAGACAGTGAATTTTGTAATAGAGAAATTATAATGTCGTGCCCACATTATCACTAAGAAGGAGATAGATTTTGAGGGTAAAGAATCCTAAGCACTCGAGGGCAGAAGTCTAACTCATTTGAAGATGCCGCTCGAGCATTCGCTTGCACAACGGCTTTTTTATTTGGATTACTTTCACACACCTTCCAGATAGAATAAAGGGCAAACATATCCGAGCCAGGGCTCAAACCCGCGATCTCGGGGAAAACGCTCTACTTGCTAAACCAGGAGGAGATTCTCATAAGTTTAGGATATTTAGATTTATTGAAAAGCTGAATGAACTTCAAATAATTCTGACAGCTCGATAAGTCATTATGCTCAGATGTATTTCTCTGTCACCTTCAATGATCCACGGTGGCCTGGTGGTAAGGTCTCAACTTCGACACCAGAGGGTTGCAGGTTCGAAATCCGATTCCACTGTAGAACAGACGTGTAAGCGGGTCTGGTGCACGTTAAATCCCGTCGGACAAAAAGTCCTCCTGTTGGTGTGGTGTGAAAATTTGGAGAGGGAGGTGCTAGTTCAGGTGCCGTCCTCGTCATCTGAAAGCGGTTCAAAATGACGTCAGTCCCAAAGTAGCTCTAGTGCTGTTTCAAAATGGGACGTTAATATAACTAAACTGTCATCTACAATCTATTTAATATAATTTATCATATAAGGAATTCGATATCAAAACTTATTTATTGACATATTAGTCTTTCTAGAAAAATATCTGCTTTAGAGAAGTACTCTTTTAGGTACCTAATGAATCGAGGGTCAAAAATGAGTTTTAAGAGCACTTGAAATTTTGTGTCTGGCTAAAGTTTTGTCAGAGAAAAATAAATAAATAAAAATTTGATTATAATGTATACGATTTTCAATTTAATCTTAATTAAAATTTTAAAAAAATTATTCATTTACAATCATGTCATGTTTCAATATAAGCCCCATTTAATCCTCTGAAATTCAAGTGAAAAAACGGAAATGCATAAAAATAAAAACTAATATGTTGAAATCAAAATGGCATTTGCAACTCTTAAGAGTTAAAGCGAAATACTTTTTTTGCACTGTTGGAATAACTTCAGAGAAAATTTTCTAGTACCTAACGTACATTTGAGTTTATTTTTGCAATTGCAAAAATAGGAACTAAGTTTTAAAAGATCAAATCTAGAGAATTATAATTTATTACAGTTATAATTTTGGTCTACGAATGCTTCAACAACTCTTAATCACCTGTGGCATAATTATCACACATCGGATTGCAGCGCAATCAATCATTTGGAACAAAATGCTGCAATCTGATGTATGGTCAGATTGTGAAATGAACTTTTGCCGATGATTAGAGCTTTAAAATATGAATTAAATAAACATATGTATTGCTGTTCAATTTTAATTTATGAAGTATGAAACTTGGACGGTTCATTCGTGACTGTTTAATTAAAACAGATAAAAATAAAAAATTTTAAAAAATAATACATAAATTCATTTGTTCGTTTCAAGGCTCGAACTCGCAATTTTCAAAATAGAAAGGATTTCGTCCTGCCTTTTTGTCCACCGGACCACAAGTCGCCGTATTAGGGTTGCAGACTAAGAGTCGCAATTCGATTAACATGGGGTGAGGGCGATTGAAATGTAGTCTGAAAACGCAATGCTCGAAAAAACGATTGAATTCTTCACATGCCCTCAATGTCCAGATTAAAATATGAACTAAATAAACATACGTAATGCGGTACAATTTTAATTTATGAAGTATGAAATTTGGACGATTAGTCGTGACTGTATAATTATAACAGATAAAAATAAAAAAATTAAATTCGTTTGTTGGTTTCAGGGCTCGAACTCGCAACCATAAAATAGAACTTATTTTGTTCTGCCTTTTTGTCCACCAGACCATAAGAATTCGTATAAGGGCTGCAGACTAAGAGTTGTAATGCGATTAACATGGGGTGAAGACGATTGAAATGTAGTCTGAAAACGCAATGCTTTAAAAAACGATTGAATACTTCTCATGCCGTACAGATTAAAATATGAACTAAATAAACATATATACTGCTGTACAATTTTAATTTATGAAGTATGAAATTTGGACGGTTCATGCGTGACTTTTTAATTAAAACAGATAATAATAAAAAATAATGTAAAAATTCTTCTTTTGGTTTCAAGGCTCGAACTCGCAACCATAAAATAATACGGATTTAGTCCTGCCTTTTTGTCCACCGGATCACAAGTCGCCAATATTAGGGCTGCAGACTAAGAGTCGTGATGCGAGTAACATTGGGTGAAGACCTATTGAAATGCAGTCTGAAAACGCAATGCTTTAAAAAACGATTGAATACTTTTCATGCCGTACAGATTAAAATATGAACTAAATAAACATATATACTGCTGTACAATTTTAATTTATGAAGTATGAAATTTGGACGATTCATGCGTGACTTTTTAATTAAAACAGATAATAATAAAAAATAATATAAAAATTCTTTTTTTGATTTCAAGGCTCGAACTCGCAACCATAAAATAATACGGATTTAGTTCTGCCTTTTTGTCCACCAGATCACAAGTCTTCTTATTAGGGCTGCAGACTAAGAGTCAATGCGATTCCTCAGGTTAGAAGACTATTGAAATGTTGTCTGAAAACCCAACGCTGAAGAAAACGATTGAATTCTGCGCAGGCCCTCAATGTCGCGATTAAAACATGAATTAAATAACCATATATATTGCTGAACAATTTTAATTT
>JAPMOQ010000989.1:6169-16521 GCA_026543055.1 Argiope trifasciata | reverse complement strand
AATTTAAATCTTCGAGTTAGCTTCGATACCTGTTTTCTCCGAGCGGAACTCGGTCACCCGCTGGTTTGTCTTAAACTAGAATTTTATCAAAACTTTAATTTTCATAAAAATTCTCCACCATTGACATATCTGAAACACTAGCAGAGGTGTACACATAAACATTTCAGCGTGTGTTTTAAATAATATGGGCAATGAAATGAACTAAAAGTTTTATTATTGGTGAAATACTTTTTCATTTATAGGTGTTTTTAGAAAAATTAAGTTGTAAATTCATGGGGAAAAATGCATATATACGTATATGTTTACCAATAACTTCTTTCCATCGCAAGAGTTTTCTTAGATTTTGGTTCATTTCATTCATCCTTACATTCTATAACTTGTGTGTTAATGCTGCACTATAATTTTGTAGTGCAGCATAAACCGTTCTGGTTAAATGTCATTAAAATTTACTACAAAATTTCCTATTTTTCAAAATATGTCATTTTTTTCAAATAATTTTGTTTTATTTATAGTATTTTGTATAATAATTGGCATTACATCTAAAAACCCATAACTTCAAATTGTTTTTAAAAAACACAATTTTTCAAACATTTTCCTTCGAACGTAGCCGGGTACCTTAATAAGTAACAAAGTATGATGATTTTAATGGGTACAGGTTTGTCCAAAAACATACTTTTCCAGGAATATGCCTTACAGATTTCTTTGTAATGTGTTCTTCCTTTAATATATTACGTATTTTCCTCCTGGTTAGTTAAGCATATATTTAGCCAAACAAAACATGAAACTGAGATATCTCGTGACCGTACCCAATGCCTTAATAACCAATTGATTTGAAAATAGGTTTCTTTAAAATCATCGTTTCTGTTCTGTTCGGTCTAATGCCACTTGGTCCTACCAAGCCGAATGAGAAGTAGCTCTTTCGAATGAAGACAGAGGTGTGCGTCTTTCATTGTCAAAGAGCACCGTCAAGGTGAAAGAACGACTTTGGAACACACACGATGCAACACTTTTCAGGGGGTGGTTGAACTCATTCATCCATTCCGCAAGTCAGAATTGAGATCCGAATCAGAGACCGACTCATCCCTGATTCAGAGGTATTATTTGTGATGGGGGACTGTGCAGTCACGACCTGTTGAATGTGCCATGAGCCAACACGATGGTCTTTGGCCGAGACGAGGGCAGAACGCACTACTTTTCGGTTACGAGACTGACACTCTACCAGCCAGGCTACCGCGGCCCTAAGAATCTATTAATTCGAAAGCAGGTTTCCTTAAAATCATTGCAGATATTAAAGTAAATATTTATTTTATGAGCGTTTAAAGGTTATTTTCTGCCTACATGTAAGTTTAAAATACATTTTCACCAAAGTGAACTTGTCTCCGAATATTTAAATTGGGGCATTCATCATTAAAATGCAATTATCTCTAAAACAAATATAAGCCTAAGAGGTACTTTTAGATATTATACGAGAAATCTTGCTAAATGAGCATCAAATCTTCTAAAAATGAGTTCAGTTTTAAAAAGTAAATATTCGAAACCTTAATTAGACGTTTGAATATGGAACAATTTACTCTCGAAATATCTTTCCGCTTATTGTCCTACTTATTTCTGAGATATTTTAATGACTAGAAAACTTCAATTAAAGAACAAATTTGTTTTAATAACTGCTTCATTTTTGCATTGCGTTGTAAATTTTCCACTTATCCCCAAATAACCTGGAGTTTATCAAAGTTTAATTGTGAAGTAATTCTCGTGAGTTTCATAAAATTCGAAACCTATAGTATAAAATGGTACATTTTACATTAAATGGTTATAAAATCAAATTGTGTAACTGTACATAAAATCTTCACAACAAAAAGAATTGATAAAAGTCAAGGTTGTAATTTTTTTAACCAAATTATTTCAGATTTGCAATAGGAAATAACAGTCACTGTTTTATTTGTATATGTTATGTTAGATAAAATTAACTTATGATTATGTATAATTACCAGTTATACATATTCCAGATTACAAAGATTTACTATAGCATATATAATTTAATATTAGAACTTTAAGCACTTCCTTGGTAGATATAAAGCAGAATAATTTATCCTTGAATTACCAGGAAGCCGTTAAGATATTCTATTTATATAACTAATTTTATTTTAATTTTCAGGTGATAAAAATAAATTTAAAATTTAACTCTTTTTTGTTCACCAAAAATATTTGTTAAATTAATTTACTGTCATGCAAATCTCATTCTAACTTCGAAAGTACTACATTACGACTACTTATCTGATATTACTTTTCTTTATTTAAAAAAACTAGCCCCCTTTGGCGACCAGCTGTTTCGCCAATCTTTCTGTGTTTAAAATTATCATTTAAATACTTTAGGTCACATCACTGTCAATTAAATAATTTATGTGACTTGTCTTATAATAGCTACTTCATCAAAATATTTTTAGGTACAAATTTTGAAAGCCATATAATTCACTCATCCATTTATGAAGATATTAAGCCCGTAAGGCAGTATATTCCTCTCTAATTATCTATCAGCTGATGTAAAATTTCAACTTTAAATTAAAGTGGAAAGGATTAAATTGCTAAATTATTTAAAAAAAATTTTTTTACCGAAACCAAATTTTTTTAATAAAAGAAAAAAAGAGAATCGTGTGTACTACTGAATAGTTACAATAATTTATGCAATATTTCTAGAATATTCAACAAAAAATACTTAGATTCATCATAAAACCCATGTTTTAGTTTTACTTTCAAAAAGGTTTAAATGATTCGTTTAATAAATTTTGTTTTGTCTTGGTCTATAAATATAATTTTAAAAAACTATTAATTCTAAATTTTATACATCTTTTAGTTATAAGGAATTATATTCTATGAAATATTTTTGACACTTCAACTTTCAAATAAATAAATGAAGATTTTTATCTTCTGCTATCAAATTTGATCGACCTATGAAGTTTCGAATAGAAATGTTTGGAACATTCAACATTTTCATTCTTAGGTTAGTCATCTTGAGAAATCCTGGACATTGATTGGGGTATCGTCTTTGGAATGGTCAATGAAACGGTTTAAAATTACCCATTTTTATTGAATAGTTATCTTCAAATATTCATAAATCAAACAGTTTTAGAGACTGAGTGGATTGAAATTTATCTCTTTTTACTTAAAAGCTAAGCATTCTTCATTTTTTAAAGCATTTATAGACTCATGTTACTTACTATGTAATTTACTTCATTTAGAACCCTTTTATAGATGCATTTCTATTATTATAGTTTTACAAATTAGCTGTTGAACCTTGAATTAAAAATATATATATACTAAACCATGTTTGCTTCAAATAAAGCTGACTTATTTAATTAATAATATTATAAAAGTCACTAAATTTTTTCTTTAAATTTCCTTTTTAGAAAAAATATATTTCATTTTTATTTCATTTCATTCAGACACGTACAGAAAATTACACTTTTATATGCGTAGTTTGATATAATTATTTATTTTTTAACTTCAGTTTTTTTTCAATCTGATGGCAACATATTGACAAAAAAATATTTTTTGCCTTTCCCTCGTAACGAGCTCGAACAGCTTAAATTTTATTCATTTATCCGAAATATACTGTTGAAAAATATAGTTAAAATATTTCTTTAAAAATTCGTCAAAAATAGAAGCTTCAACTATATGTTAAAATAATAATACCATTGGGAAAACTAATTTTTTTAATCTTTAATTTGATGCAGAACTCATCTTTGTGCGATAATATTTTCGGAAGTTGTAGAGGAAAAACGTCGAAATTTTGCTCAATTTCTAATTAATTCAAATTCTAATTAAAAATTCGGAAAAAGAGCTCCGAGGTGCACATTCCCGACCCCCAAAGTATGCATGTACCAAATTTGGCAGCTGTAGGTCCAACAGTCTTACCTGTAGAGCGCTAACACACACACACACATTGAGCTTTATTATAAGTATAGATATAGAATAGACATTTTTAAAGTAAATTATTTAATCAGGTTATCAAAAAGTCTACCCAACATGCCAATTAAAAATAAGCAAATAAATACAAATCGTTAATTATAAGCAGTAAATCCTGCGACACTATAAAATTTATTGCTCGTAAGAGCCAAGAAGTTGGTGTCAGCTCTTTCAAAGTTTGGCATGAATGAGCGAACGTACGCTGTGCCTTTTTTTTCCACGCATTCTTTTGCTTTTAAATATAGTCTGGAAGTTGACATCTTTCTTATCTTGTTCTTTATCTGCGATAAAAATAGTCTAAAAGATTTTATTCAAGACAAACAAGATTTTTTTTCTTTCAAGAAACAAAAGGAAAAGAAAAAGGAGACAACAAACAATCAAAATTTCAGAAAACTTTTTATTAAATAAAGAAACTAGATTTTATAAACATAAATTCAGATTCATTTTCGGGAAAAAAGTCCAGTCAACCTGATATAATAAGTTAAAAACCGAGATAGTCTAAGCTTGGAGGAAATGGATTTAGTTTAGCTATACAGGGTGCCCCAAATTAAAGTTACCCTATTCAGAGCTACATACCACCGTGACTATATATCCGAAAATTCTGAAATTTCGGGTAACCTTTAATAAAGGGACGGAAAAGACATATTGCTAAAAAAATTTAGTTCCAATTATCGCCACTAGAGGGTGTATTATCAACTATTTTATTATAAGAATTACACATTAGCTTGGAATGAATCCAAGTCATGTTTTATATGATGGCCACCATTGTCAGCTACCCTCTGAAATCTGAAAATGGCATATTCAACAGTAGAGCGTAGTGTTTGCGTTGAAATATTGAACACTTGGCGTCAAATACTGGCTTTAAGATCAGGCAACGTTCTCGGACAATCAGATCTTTCAAATATCCCCAGAGCCAAAAATCACATAGATTAAGGTCTAGGGATCGGGCAGGCCAAGCATTATTGAAGTTGTGGCTTATTACTCTTTCTTCTGTAAAATGTGTTTTCAGAATATTTTTTACACAATTTGCAGTGTGTGAAGTCGCACCATCCTGCATAAAAAGTGTTCTGTCAAGACATTGGAGTGATTGTAGAGCCGGAACAACTGCATTCTCCAACATCGATGCATATCGCTCTTTCGTGATAGTGCATGTCACTGCACTTGATGGAGTTTGTTCTTCGAAGAAGTGCGGCTCCAGAATAAAAGAAGCATTAAGTCCACTCCATACCATTACTTCAGAATCTAACGCGTAGGACAGACCCGCCTTATAAGAATACGCCTTCTAGTGGCGATATTTGGAACTAATTTTTTTTTAGTAAAATGTCTTTCCCATCCCTTTATTAAAGCGTACCCAAATTTTCAGAATTTTCGGAGGAATAGTTACGACGGTATGTAGCTCTGAATATGGTAACTTTAATTTGGGACACCCTGTATTAATGTCCCGTTGTAACTCAACACTTGGGCTATTTCGGGACGGACCTCGGCATTTTGAGCCACGGTCAGATGACGAGGACGACACCTGAGCTGGCACTTCCCTCGCCACACCACACCAGCGGGAGAGCGTTTGGCCTGACATGCAAGGGAACCCCTCACACGACGGTTCTTCGGTGGAATCGAGTTTCGAACCTGAAACCCTCCGGTTCCAAACCGAGACCTTACCACCAGGTCACCACGGCCTCTGGAGGAATTGGAAGAACCTGTCTTGATTTCTTTTTATAATGATGAGTTAAATGGAAGAGAATTGAAATGGTGAGAAAATACTGAATGTTGACTGAAAATGCATCTTACTGTAAATATACATTCCGAATTACTTCAATATATATTTTATATTTACTCAGTTTTTCAATGATTTTTTTGCTGTTTGACGAAGTGTATAGTATTCACTCGATAGAGATCCGTCTGTTCTTCAAAACCGTACTAATCATCTTTTTGAGTAATTTAATTTTTAATTACATTTAAGGCTTAGAAATGGAATATCTAGGAAGTAAAATCAACATTTTTGCCACATGCTCTTCTTCGCTTTTCATCCAGGCCAAAAAGCTGCTGAAGCAGCACGGGACATTTACAACGATTACGGAAAAGTTGTCATAGGCGAAGTCTGCAGCACGGAAATGGTCAAGCCTGGCCTCCATCAAAGAATGCCATGATCTGCGTTTGAAGGGGGGACTGGGAGGGCATGGGACATGCTCGAAAAGAATGTCACGGTCATCAAGGAGCTCTACATAGCCCAGCTACACCGCATGAAAGAGGCTATACGACTGAAAATACCCCATTGAGAAGGCCAAACCGTACTCCTTCACGACAACGCCGGGCCCTATGTTGCACAAGTTGCCGAAACCACACTCCAAGAGCTTGAATGGAGGTCTTTCAGCATCCCCCTATTTTCCGGATCTTGCTCCGTCAAATTACCATCTTTTCCGCTCCCTGTCGAACTATATGAGAGGCGTTACCTTCGGCAATGAAGAAGGCCTTAAAAACCAGAAAGGGGACTGGCATCGATAAATCAGTCGAGAGGTGGGAGGAGGCCGTAAACAACAGCGAAGAATACATAATCGATTAAACAATTGTTATTGTTAATGATTTTCTTTAAAAAATTTGATAAAAACGGTACGTACTTATTCCTAAACCCAATGGATTCATTCAGCATATATAAACTGTTGTAGTTATTAAATACTCTCTTCCTGGAGGATAATTAGTCTATCTTCAATTTTGTCCGAAAGAATGTGGAAATGAAACTTTATAAAAGGAGCAAAAGATGAAGAGGAAACATCAGTTAGAAACACACGTCATGATTATTAAAAAATAATAGCTCTATCCATTAATAGGAAGTAAATCTCCACTTAAAGTATGAAGCACTATACACATTTTTGTTTAATATTGTTGTGAATGCGGGGCTCTGTCGATTTATTAATCGATGAAGAAACACAATCTTTATCGATTCACACAATCGACAGGACTCAGTACAAACGACGACTTTTGTTAACATGGGCAACAAATATACAGCCGGAATATACAGCCGCGCACAAGCAATGCACAGCAGTACACTACAATAAACAGTAGACCACTAGTGGTGGTGGCGGGTCTAATACCACTTGGTCATACCAAGTCCGAATGAGCGGAGCTCTTTTAAATTAAGGAAGAGATATGCGTCTTTCGTTGTTAACAAGCACTCTTAAAGTGAAAGTGCGACTTTCTCGAACACACACGACACAACCCTCTCTAAGGGGCGGTCGAATTCATTCATCCATTCGCAAGTCAGAATTGAGATCCCAATCAGAGACCGACTCATCCCTGATTTGGTACCCCTATAGGTATCATTTAATGTGGGGACTTGGAGGACTTTGCAATCACGACCTATTGAACGTGCCCCAACTGCCATTAGCCAATACGGCAGCCTTTGGCCGAGACGAGGACAGAACTCTCTATTTTTCGATTGCGAAACTGACAATCTACCAACCAGGTTACCGTGGCCCACAGACCACTAGTAATAATCGGTAGTAATAATAACCAAAACACACAAAGCAGCCAGACATAATTCAGTAGAAGAAGAGAATATTCGTAGCTACACTCTCTATGGTCTCTCTAAACGCCTTCAATTCTCCACAATTTCATCACTTTAGCAGTATCCGGCTGTCGACCCACTGTTATAGACGAAATATTCCATTCGCGACTAGATGTTGCTTTTATAATAAGCATCTGGACTAGGCACACACCTCAATTCAGTTAACACTTGAGCTTCAAACAATGCTTGCGTTTTGCTGGACTGATACCACTATTCGCCATTGACTTCCTATGCGATTCGAAACCTCTCGATGATTCTATATACGACTATCTTCGGTTTGAGAGTGCCGACCTTTCACAGTTCCCAGAAACGAGCAGAGAAGGTTCTAGAACAATCAAGTATTCTCTATCACTAAAATGCGAGAAGATTCCAGTATTATCTATTTTATTGCCGAAGTCGCTAAATTCGTCGCCAAGTTTGCCGAAAATAAGTTTGCCGAGCGAAAGAGAATACCGATATTATTGTCCTCAAATCAAGTGTTGTTTTAAAAGGGGTATTAAGAGAAGAAATAAAACTACAATGGTTTGACAAATGGTGTCTAAAAAAGGAAGAGTAAGTAAGAGTCGGCACTCTAACCTAATACGGATATAAAAATTAGAAGATACCATCCACTTATAATCCAAACAATATCTGGACATGTGAGATTTCCTGCCTATTTCCAAAGATTTGGAAGAACGGAGAAAAATAAATACATTTGTGGAGAAATGGGTACGGTTTACCACTATTTAAGGGAAGGTATGGAAATATCAGAGTTAAAGAAGGACCTGAAGATTGTCAATAA
Source organism: Argiope trifasciata (assembly GCA_026543055.1). Lineage (NCBI taxonomy): Eukaryota > Metazoa > Arthropoda > Arachnida > Araneae > Araneidae > Argiope > Argiope trifasciata. The sequence continues at coordinate 8,215 of JAPMOQ010000989.1, read as the reverse complement.
TGATTTAAATACAGTAGTAATGGTACCAGGTCATCTCAAAACCCTGAAGGATATGATATTAAAAATGGACAGTTTCATTCCAACTATTTGAAAGTGTGCAGGTGTGGAGAAAGGCAGCTATTTACTACCCCGAAAGAAATGTTAGTTTGACTGTTCGATCCATGTAAGGTTGGACAATACTTATTCAGCAGTCGACCCCAACCAATCCTGTCGATACTGCTACGTTCAGTGGTGGCGGGGTGGTCGGTTGTATGCAAGAAGAAGCATCCAATAGAGCTCATCGTAGAAAGGTCTTTATAGGGATTGAACTAATCATATTGGGAAACAACATTGCAAATTTGTATCAGTATTTTATTGCCCTGAAAAAACTTCTTTTCCTACCACCTACTAATTATTTTGTCTGAACATCAAAAATCACAAATTAATTTCATTCACAAAAAAAAAAATTGATTTGACCACTCGAAACTGTCACACTCACTTCATCAAACGCACATCAACGTCTTTCTCTTCATCTCAGTAACTAAGAAAGAAAAGAAAGAAAGAAAAAAGAAAAAGAGTGAGAAACACAAAAAAAGAAGAAAGAGAAGGAAAAAAGGAAAGAAAAATGGAGCTCGTTCAATAATTCCTACCTTCTTGATACTTGAAGACTGAACCGAACCAACCGCACGATGGCGGGGGATAAATGAAGTAGAGAAATAAAAGCTAACATAAAAAGAGCAAATGCGACAAGAAACATGAGCGGGAAACTTTATTGAAGCAGAACACTTCAGAAGCTGAGAGGGTTTTCTTTTCTTAGCCGTTGAATCAACAGAACAAACCAAATTCTTGATCAGTGCAATACAATTCGGAGCTCGTATAATTAAATTTATCTTTATTTGGTGTTATACACGGCTTCGCTCAAGATTGAAATAATTTCATGTCTAATATTTTTAAGGAAGTAAGTTTTCATTTATATAAAAGAGTTATAATAAACGAAATCATTATATCATCTGAAACGATTTTCTATATTTATTAAAATGAGAAAATCGATTGAATAAAGCGAGTTTTAAAAACCGACTATAAATATATTGATAAACCAAATCTATAGTTGATTCTGATTAAATTTTTATTGATAAACCAAATCTATAGCTACTTCTGATTAAATTGTTAAATTTATTTTAGATAGTTAGTTAAACCTCTTTCAAACTTATTTTAGTTTCTTCCAGATTAATAATTAGTGCTCTTATAAATTTATATAGTAATTGCTTCTGATTAAATTCTTAATAATCTGCTTTTAAACGTTTTTTTTATTCTTATAGATTAATAATTACAGTTGTTATAGATTTATAGTAGTTGCTTCTGATTAAATTGCTAATCATCTGCTTTAAACTTTTTCAGTTTCTTCCAGACTAATAATTAGTGTCCTTATATATATGTAATACTTGATTTTGATTAAATTTTTAATCATTTTCTTTTACACTTTTTTAGAGTCTTCCATACTAATAATTAGCTTTCTTATAAATTTATAATAATTGCTTCTGATTAAATTGTTAATACTCTTCTTTTAAACGTTTTTTTGATTATCCCAAATTAATAATTACTGTTCTTATAGATTTATAGTACTTGCTTTTGATTAAATTGCTAATCATCTGCTTTTAAACTTTTTAAATATCTTCAGACTAATAATTAGTTTTCTTATAAATTTATAATAATTACTTCTGATTAAATTGTTAATAATCTGCTTTTAAACGTTTTTTTTTTATTATTCCAGATTAATAATCACTGTTCTTATAGAGTTATAGTACTTGCTTTTGATTAAATTGCTAATCATCTGATTTTAAACTTTTTAAGTATCTTCCAGACTAATAATTAGTTTTCTTATAAATTTATTATAATTGCTTCTGATTAAATTGTTAATAATTTTCTTTTAAACGCTTTTTTAATTAATCCAGATTAATAATTACTGTTCTTATATATTTATAGTACTTGCTTTTGATTAAATTGCTAATCAACTGCTTTAAAACTTTTTTAGTATCTTCCAGACTAATAATTAGCTTTCATATAGAT
>JAPMOQ010000978.1:256640-305288 GCA_026543055.1 Argiope trifasciata | reverse complement strand
CCCAAAGTTAAATAATGTCAATGTGAAAATAGAAATCACAATTCCTAATTTATTTTCTTGAGCAGAGATTTTATACACAGATTCGAATATTTCTATCTCTGTTGAGATTTCTTTCTTTTTCTTAAATATGTTAAAAAATAAATGTTATGCGATTTCCGATGCCCATGGTTTAAAAAATTTATGTCTTTTAAGACGAAATCTGAAGAGGAATAAATTAGTATAACTTAAATTCTAAAGGCAGTTAAATACTAGGAGTGTTGAAATGAAAAAAGTACAAAAAGTCACTGTGAGTATAAATTAAGAAACCATAAAAGTATATACCATAGGTCTGAGCAAAACGATCCCATTGATTAACGAGTTGAAGGATTTCCTGTTACCAGAATTCCTGTTGCCATGGCGAGACCCAGTACTTCACAGCGTCCTTGAGTTCGCCATCTGAGCTGAAGCCTTTTCTTTTCAGAGGACAAAATATATGAAAATTGAAGGGTGACATGTTAGGCCTGTATGGCAGATGGTCAAGCTCTTTCACTTGGACTTGGCCAATTACGCGTATATGACACTGGATACTTGCGGTCGCTCGTTTTTCCTCCGTGAGCAGTCTCGGATTTTTGTTCTTGCTGGACCTGTTCTTACAGTACACATCTGACTTAATGGTTCTTTTATGATCGAGGAATTCAACAATCCACGTCACCTGGACGGCGTTCTTAATAAGAGTTTCTTTTCTTGCCTGCGCTGGCTACGATCTAACCCGGAGACTCCAACTGCATACCTAGATGTCTCGCTGCGTTTTCCCTTAGCAGTAGAGGCAAATGTGCTAACGTTTACATTAGTTACGACGTTTCGTACCCTTTTCATTTGAACACTCTTTGTATTTAAATTAATTATTGGATTAAATTAAGAGAATTATACATAATTAAATATAGAAATAAATTGAGAAACATTTGGAAAACTTTTGAAAGGATATAAGAAATTTAATTCATAATAAATGTGCAGTATTTCAATTCATTCGGCAGAAAATATAAACATTTTATATTCTCAAATTTGTAATCGAATTAGAATATTTAAAATAAGTAACAAAAATATTCCCCTAAATGTTAAAAGATAGCGAAGGTAGCCTTTGGAGCAACCAACTTCTAAGTAATGATAATTATCAATTACGATATAGCAAAAGTCCTATTAACTTAATGGTAAAATATTCAAAGGATGGACCCATTCTCATCAACTTTGCTCAATAAAAGTCTGCAAAGGCTAAAAAAGGCATCAGCAGTTTTAGAATGCATCAACTAGAAATTCCTTACACATACTACTAGATAGGAAAACAACTGTCTATCTGCTTAAGCTTCACTCGTTTCCAATCGGCTTAAAATGACGTTAAGGGACAAGCGCCGTTTTGTCCTCAGATAATTCTATTTCCCCTTAGTCCTTCAATTATTCAAACGCCTGGATATACTTTTCCAATGCTTTAATTAGTGCGGATCCCATGCCCTCTTTGTGCCTTATTGTTGCTTTGTTCGTCTATCCCGGTCGCAACAAACAAGTGTGTGTTTGAATATGAGCATCTCTTAAGCTTACCCTCCGTCTTTTGGATCAAAGCCCTCGTGAATAATTAGCTGCCAAAGTATTATTTGGTTTGGAAAGGTGGGGTCGAACAAATGAGGATTTGCCGCCCAAACATTGATTTATATCAGGCAGCATTTGGATGAGGGACGCTTGTTCCGTGTTCCGAAGAAGGATACTTAAAGGTACCGTAAGAAAACAAAATAGTTGTTATTTAATTTTTATTCTTGAAAGTCAGAAGTTGCCTCTATTGGATTGTGATTGTTCGTAATAGATGCTTTTATCCAATTGATAATATTGATTGTTTATGTAATTTAAATTAGTAATTACTATTTTCGATTATTACTCTTGTAATTTGTTTTCGATTATTTGCACTTGTAATTTTTTTTTTGTTCTTGCTTTATATGATTGATAAATAACGTTTGGTTGAGTCCTTTACTTCAGTTTTAAGCATTTGATTTCCAATAATGTGAATTCGAAGGTGAATTATTTTGTCCAAACTAATATTTCCACATTTGTATTGATGCATAGTCTCACAATTTGCTTATTAATTAGTTGGTTGTTTATTTCGTTAAATAGATATTGGTATGCTATATTCGTTCTGAATGTGATAATTTCAGTTGAAAAAATAAATATTTTCGCAACAAATCTAATGACATTTCTTCAGCATGTGTATTTCAATTGGAGATTAAATGGTAAATTCAAAATGTAGGTTCATGTTCTATATGAAACATTATTTCATTTTCTTAAAAAAATTAACATTGGGCAATCTTATACCATTTTTATACCAATTAATTAGAAAAAAAGTAATATACAAAATTAATTCACTTCCTACTTAGGTCAAGAAAGAACAATTTTATTTTAGTAACTTTTTATCAAATAATCATAAAAAAATTATTGATTTTCGCAAGAACTGAACTCGCATTCTTCATCTTCACATAAAAAATACCGAAGTCTTTGCATTTTACCGATCGAGTTACTGACTTTTTATTTCAACTTTTATTACAAACTGCTAAAACTCTATTTAAAGTATGAACAATTAATTAAATTTACTAACTGAATTTATATTTGAAAAAAACTGTATTAACTTCAAGTATCATCCACTACACATTTTAAAAAATCTGTGTGAACTTGAGTGGAAGAATAAAAAGTATTAAACTAACAATTGAAAATTTGAACAAGAATCAATAAATAAATATAGGGAGAGGAGAGTATGAACTAATTTTAGGAATTGAAAAAAAAATATTGGCAATCAGTAAACTTTCTGTAATGAGCAAAAAATATCATACTCCAGTTCATTAAATACATATAGTTTTCTAATTATTTTAAGTTCTGAAACTGCAAATATAGACAACATCTGAAAATACGAAATATATTTCCCTTCTATGGAAAAGAAATCTTCTAGGAGATATAAGTTTTTTGTAAGTTAAAACTATATATATTTCAACAAAAAATGATACCAGTATGTAAGTTACTGAAGAATTTAATTCATGAAATTATATATTTATGCTATTTATAATTTTTTTTCAATTTTATCATTTATCTTTCATCACTCATTACATAAGCAGGAAATTTGCAAAATCACCAATACTAAATGTAAGTTATCATATCACATGATTTATAATTGAACATTTTCCTTTACTTTAGACTATACACAATGCTTGGCAATATTTAAACAACAAACTCCATCACGACTCTCATTACATACCCTCGTTTAAAAAATGTTTTCAAAACAAAGGAAAAATGCTTTATTAAAAATAAGCACATGATACAAATGCCAATTAAGAGACATTTATGGCACTCACTTCTCTTCATGATAAACAAACTTGTTGAGACATTTATCTCACCGCTGGACCAATTTGTTTAACATGGCTTGGTAATAATTAGGTCCTTGGCTATTGAGCATTTCTTGGCAAATTTTGGAACATCACCATCTATGTGAACCTCGTATTAGGTAAGTGTTTCTTCAATGCCTGGTAACTGCAGCAGCAATGAGCCAAATAGGGGATGTATAGGGAAGGGGGGGTACAGGCATCCCACCTAGTTGTTTCTATATTGAGGTTTCCCACTTGCTCTCTGCCCGCTTTAAAAGAACGTCACCATTTCGCCACCTGTTGTCTACTCATTGCTTCACCCCCTTACACTTCAACGATTTGTCAGTAAATGTCCAATTGAGACACATTCTTGGCCCAAAGAAGTTGTATCACGGCTCACACCGAGACCACTTCTCTCTTGCCATTACTGTCTCTATTTCAGGTTTCAGTTCTAACATTATCTGCTCCAACGACCTAACTAAGGCAACTGGGCTATCCATCTCGATTCTAGGTAACATTATTTCCATCCATATTTTTTACTTCCCAAGTACTACTGCTTGTAAAATATTTTTGGATCACTCCTCGTATGATCGGAGCAGAAAATCTACAAATAAGTGCTCTTAAAATATTTAGTAATAAGAAAATCCTATCTGATTAAGTATGAAAGTGATTATATTTATAACTACCAGATTTTTATTTTAGTCATTATGATTAAAAAGAAATATATATCTCTAAATTATTATTCGATTTTTTTAAAATTTTGCTTATCTAAGGCCCATCGTTATTTTGAACAAGAATGCTGTTTCTTTCCTTTTGGAACCAATATTTTTTCATAATAAGAGTAAGTCAATACATATTTTCGTTAAATAAAAATTATATAATCTTATAAATAAACTTTAAAGAACAGTGCATTTTTTTCTTTTTTTTAAAGTTTTCATACCATTTCTAGTCAGTTTTTTTTTCTCTCTATAGATAAAAATAGATAAGGTGTGCGGCCTAGCATTTTAATCGACACAGAGATAGGTAATTAAATTTTCTTAAATATACATTGGAAAATAAAAGCATTCGAAATTGTTTTTTAATAATATACATTAATTAAGTGAAAAATTAATTGAAATTTTCTAAATTTTCTTTGATAATTCCAAAACTGATTTTTATTATAATTCAAAATTTGAAGAGTTATTTTGCTTTGGTTCACATTTTATTGCTATAAAATTTTGATTTAATTCGAAATAACATGTTGTGTTACATTTTACAACATTCTCACCATTGACATGAACTAACAAATAATTTTTTTTGTTACTACAACTGTTTTAGGGAATGTCAATAACCAAGACATATTTGATAATCAATTTATATTGATAACCTTAAAAAAGATTAGAAGTAACCTTTTTTAGTATTAAATTGATTTATTTCAAAATCATAATTTAATTTTTTTTAATTCTTTTTTGTTTCGTGACAAATACAAATAATTTTTTTTAAAAAAGTTTAATAATAGTATATATTATAAAGTTCTTAGTTGAGCAGAATTTTTAACTTGCACTTCTGTAATATATTTGATTTTAAAAACGTCCTTGTTTAAGGTTGAAGAATTTTATAGTTGTTGTACACTAATCTTTTACTGAATCGGCCAACAAAACTATTCTGATATACTAAATATTTTATAGAATTATTTCGGTAACACGAAAAAGCTTAGAAGTTGAATGATTTCACTTCTATATTATATAAGCATTCATTATTTAGTAAGCATTGAGTTGGTTTAATTTTATCCATTTTGAGTTAAATTGTATCTGGAATAAAGAAAACGGCATGTGCATAGCATAATGAAAGTAACAAATATAACGATTTCTAATATTTACAAGTTGCATGTGTATGTCATTTGACGAGAGGACATCAACATTATGAATAAAGAAATTTAAAAAAAAAATCCTAAGTAATAATCCAAGAGAATTAGTTAATCTTCAAATGTGGCCATATCATTTATTTGATATCTATTGACTTTTTGGGGTGGTCATTGAGTAAGGTAACATTTTTATACTAAGATGGATTTGTGTGAACATGTAAGAAAAAAAATAGTTTCATTTTGGAATTGTTATGCAATTTATTTTGGAAGGTAAAAGTTTGATTTTTAAACCATTATGTGGATAACGCTGTAAAGCAATTACTTTTTACGCGTTTTTGTAATTGTAGAATTTCTCATGGTTGTTTTCTTTCATACCAAAAGTAAATGAAAATTGAATTTATGAAATCTATTTTTTGTCAAAGTGGTATGAAAAGTCAAAGCAGGGCGCAAAAAGAATGAATTATAATTTATTATGTTACGATTTTATTGCTAGTTTTTTTTTCGTGCAGATTGCAATAATTTATTTGGCATTAAAACCCAATGTCTTAATGTATGATTCACAGAAAAAAATGAATTAAACAATGAATTAAATTAATGTAATCGAGTTATCACATAAATATATTTTACTCAATCTTGAAACATTGATAAAAGAAAATTAATTAAAAATTAAAAGATGATTAGAGCAAATAACATTAATAAGAGACATTTAATAAAGAAAAAGAGAAAAAGACAATCACACACTTTTTTATTCATAGAAGAATAAAACAAGATGATTCAAGATAATCTTCAATGCTTTTTGACTGCTTTATTTGTATTTTCTTGTATAAAAATTTAAAAAAATGCTATAGAAAAAACGATAATGTGAAATTACTCAAAGTCTTATTCCATAGATCTTAAAGAATGAAAATATATTACGTTCAATATTGGTCTTAAATATATTGCTTCACGCAATCTCCACTCACCGATTAATTGTCTCATTACTTATATACTTTCATGCAGTGGATTAGTTTCCTTTCCATTTTAAAATAAGAGAACCAATTTAATCTACTTGCGTTTAGAGATGGCATGGATTCAAACATCTATTTTCTCCCTACAAAAAAGATCTGATCTCCTTTGCATTCCATGGCAGTCGAAAAAGAAAATAGTCTTCGTAATATCGACAGGAAATCCATTTGTTCAGCAGTCTGTAGCTTCAGGGAAGATTCCGATAACTTCCGAGAGATAAATCTTACCTCTTATCATTTTCTTCAGGAAAAGAGTAACCTAGGTTTCTAATTGCGTGTTCCCCAAACCAATAAGGCATCCTGTAGGTCAAGCTGGATTGATCTCTGCTACTGAATGTTATTAGCAGAGTCACTGTATTACTTGTTGATTTAAGATCGACTGATGTACATTGGCTGACTTGGTAAGAAAAAAAAATGCTTTGCAAATATTAGCAATGTCTTACTGTTCTTGAACATTTAAGGAATAAACGTTCCAAAATCAATACAAAATTCTTTTTTTATATGCGCAGAATGCACCTTATATAAAGTTTGAAAATTATTTAGTAGCGATTTATGTTAGTATCCTTTTGTTAAGACGAAAAAGAAAATACGATTCTTTACTGACTTCTGAAAGGATAACTGATATTTTTATTATATACAATACTCATTATATATACAGTGTTCATTATTATCAAATGTAGGAATATATCAGAAGCAAAATAGCATTTCCTTCAGCCTTTGACAGACTGAAACAACATCTTCATAGGACAATAATTTCAACATCGTTTTTTTTTTTTTTTTTCATTATTACATTTATCAAGCAAAGCCCTAATCATAACATCTGAAAAAGAAATAATTCGTATGGTCATAATGAGGAGTTCCCATTAGGTTCTAGGATTCTTGATGTTCAAGATTGGGATTACTCTTAAAAATAGTTGCCTGATATATCACTGATAACATTCCATTGATCTTTTCTTACTTCGAACTGGGATTCAGAGACGCAGTATGGTTAGTAAAAATTAGATTGATGCTTTCGACAGGCATTTAGTTGATTGTTAAAAATGAGTCACCAGCAACAATTCCAAATGTAACAGTTTTGGTCAATTGTAAAATAAAAAATTTGACTTCATACCTTTTATTTTTAATATTCAAATGCTTTATATTTAACCTTAAACTATCTACTCCTACCTGCCAGAAGACGCACGCAAAGATCTGAATGACCAGACTACTCCAGCAGCAATACTGCTGGAGACTGTGATTGAGTCCTAAGGGTACATATTTTTCTGTACTCAACAGAGTGGAGAGAACCAACCACTATCCGGTAATCTTTTCAATCTTAATTATGAGATACCCCATGAGAAAGATGCCTTATTTTCAATAGAAGTTTTTCAGTTATAAATTAAGGTGGGTATTTCAGTAAAGAAAATTTAACAATTAATTGAATTACACAATTGCACCAATTAACGATGTTTTCCTAAAATGAATAATTTTGGAAATCACAAATAAGAAAATGTTTATTGTACTCAATTTTTTGTCGATCGAAATTTTTCTCATTATTTGACTTTGCACTGAAGAAAAAAAAAAAGGCTACTAAACAAGTTTCAGCTATTACTTTATACTTTTAAATTCAGAAAATTATTAAAATTCAATTGAAAAGAAATGAAACATTTGCTACTAGTATGTAGGAAAAAACGAAAAATTCGAAAATGGCAAGCTTAATTTGTTTTGTTTTATTTGTTGCCTTACTTTTTATTAATAGAAATTTTAGTAAAATTCTGAATTGTGAAAAACTATATATAGATAGCAGCGAAAAAAAATCGTACAAAGCCAGAATAGTAGGTAATTAATTTCATTTTAATATTTGTTCATTTCCTTTTTTCTAACATTTCAACTATAACATATTTTATATCTTTTAGTTTACGCATTAATTTTTGGCATATTTACGAAGTTACGTAAAATATCGCCAATTTTGGAAATGTTTAAGCAAGGAAAACGAGTCTTTCATTTGCTTAATGTGCCTCGAAAAGCAGTGTCTAAAGTAATATGTCATTTTAAAGGGCTTGGTATTGGTGGTTCGTCCAGAAAATGCACGAAAACGTATGATGAACAATTCTAATAATCATAAGGGCATTAAAAAGCGACTTCATCAAAAATCACGTGTTCCCATGCGAAAGATCAATCATGAAGTGGGAATAAGTGACCGATTGATGCTGCTAATGACAAAATAGAACTTGTACTGAACCTTATTAATTCCAAAAAGTTCAGCTATTCACTGAAGAAAAGAAATTTCTGCTGAGCTAAAATAGTCAAAATCTTCTGAAACGGACATCAAGATCGCTGATTGAGAATTCTTTTCATTAATGAGAATCTCTTTACCGACTAAAAACTTGTGACACCTAGAATTATAGGATGTAATCTGAAGACTGTAAAAGCTCTTCAGCAATTATTGAACATCCCAAAAATACAAATCCCGTCATATTCTGGGGCATTTATTGTTCAAGTGGCAAAATATGTCTGGTTTTTGTAGATGAGGAGGTTAAAATAACTAAATGGGGCAATGATAATGTATTAACGGGGCATTTTAAAACTGTTACATTTCCCTGGACCAAAACGGCGATGTTAAGTCTGAGTTTCAACAAGATTCTGCATCTGCACACAAAGCTAAAAAGATATGTGTGGTGTAAAGCGCATTTTCCAGATAGGATATCATTTGGAGAAAGAGCGCAATATTCGTCCTATCGCAGTCTAATGATCACAGTATATGGTCCATTTTGGAGTATATAGCTTACACTAAATGATCTAAGAGTTTAGACTGTCTAAAGCAAAGGATTCGGTAAAAACAGGATAGATTAAAGGTAGAAGGCTTGCTGTTTTTTTATTAGAAATTTCAAAGAGCGTTTACGTTTCTGCATCATTGCAAAAGGCGGCCACTTTGAAACAAATTAAATTTATTTATTAGTGAAAGTTTATTCTTATTATTATTTAATATATTTATTTTTAATCAAGTTATATTAAAAAATGTTCTTATATTAAGAAGAAATTAAAAACAGAACAAATTAAAATGTAAAATAAATGTTTATTTCTAACAAAAATTTCAATCAAAGGATAGAGAATATATAATTTGTCTTAACTTTTATATTTGTGTATACAAATTAATAAAAATAAATTTTTTCAACTCGCCTCTTAACTAAAATAACATAAAAAAGATTAACCTTAATAGAAAAGGAATTTTAGTAATTCCAATTATTACTAATTTTTATACTATTTATATAATAATAATAATTACTATATATTAATAGAATAATTTTTATTATTCTTATCACTATATTAACAATTATCATAATTTACTGCCGATAATAATTAATACTAAGATAATTATTATTAATATTATATTAATTATTATTATTATTACACTAATACTAATTGCGCCAAATAATACTAACGATATTTATTTAATAATATGGAAAATTAATATAAATAATACGGAATAAGATATTGATTGATTAAAATTATTGAAAAGTATTGAATATTCACAGCGAAATGCTTTTAAAGTGAAGATTAATATAAAGAAGTATAATCTAAAAGGGATTATAATTAAATTAAGAAGAGCAATTTAAGAGCCTACTGGCAATTAATGAATCGAAATTGAACATTAGGTCATAAGAAACCCCGGACTTTTAGATGCATGAGTGTCCATACTATTCACTATGATCTAATGCCAGTCCCTTTTCTGTAAACACACATATTTCCATATTTTTCAGTATAATTTTTAATTGAACATGGCTCAAAAGGGATTTAACCCTTAACAAGAAAGACAATTCTGATCTCATAACAATACAGGAAGATAATGGTTTTCCTAATATCGACAGGAAAGTGATTTGAGCCACAATTACTCTCTTAAGGAAAGACTTGGTAACTTCCGATAGATAAATATTACTTTCATTCATTTTATTACATGGTGCGAATCATTAAGGTTTCTAATTTTATTTTTTCTAAAGAAATATCCAATGGGTTATTGGTGTCCTATAAGTTGAGATTATTGGGTCCATGAGCTAAAATATCAGAAAGAAGTTACTTATTTCCATAGAAAAGATTGCAAAATATCCAATGAAATGAAAAAATGATGGTCTGAAAATATTAAAATTGTTTCATTGCTATTATGGAGCAATGATAAAAAATAATGACTCAATATATAATCGTTTTCCCTTAATTCAAAGATTTATGTGATTATTTTTCTTTAAAAATATTTAGTTATTTTATTGAAAAACAAAGAGATTAATAATGAAATATTTCCTTTTTAAAATAACGGAAATATCTGTTTAATATTAATTTTTATCGAATATCTGTTTACTTTTGTTTGCTGCATGAATATTTCATAAATTCAAATTCAAACTTTTTATATGTAATATATAAATGCTGTGCAATGCGAATTTTAAAACGAACGAAATTAAAAGAATCGGTTCCGATTTTGAATGCTCCCAATTTAAATTTTTATACACAATATATATTTGAATATAAAAATAATTTTGAATGTCAGTGCTTATTTCTTAGAAATTATTTACACGAAAATCTTGGGTCTAAAAAGGCGTGACTATAAGAAGGCTTTTTTACAGTTTGTATTATTAAGGCATCTTAATCAACAATACAAATCAGTCAAGATCATAGCGCACTTGTTTTTTATAATAATATTACTGAGATAGTCAGTGAGCAAAATTTGCACAGCTGAACACTGCACGTAGATTTTGATTGTTATTGAAGTATTAAAATTCATTGTACATGGCTTAATGAATATGAAAGCATCTTCTTTGATCGTCAATTAGTAAAATACAAAAATAGTGCTATTAAAGCTAAATAACATTAAATATTGATAAAAATGAGTATTTTGGATGTTGAAAATAAATGTGGTGTAATAAATTTCTTAAAAGCGTACGAAACATAATATTAGATTTATATAATATATTACATAAACACGAAATATAATATTACATAAACATAATAAAACATTTAAAAATTCAATTTTAGAAAAAAGAATTCGAAAAGAAAATTTATGGTAACTATATTCTCATAATTGTAATCTTGTTTAGAAAATATAAATATCCTACAATACCAAATGATTGAAATACATAACCAAGTATGATGTTCTCTATTCTTCAAAGTAAATCTATGAGCTAGAAAATTGGAAATGTTTATTATAGAAAAAGTAACTATAGACCAACAATCCTTTTGGAAATGTATAAGTGATAAATAATTTATAAAAGCTAAAAATTTATGGGGGGATTCTGAATTAGATGCGGCAGATTAGAATACCTTGAATGGTATATTCTCAGCTAACTTTAGAACGAGATATTGTTCCTGATAAATTAAAAGATATGAAATATATGCCAAAAGAAATTTAAAGTGAATTCATACACAGAGTTTATGAAGAATCCACCTTTAGTTCATTCCTTGATTTTTGTCGTATACTTAAATAATCGAGATTTTTTTTTTCTGTTCTTCTATAATTTTCTGCATTACCTTAAAGTATATTGGGGCTGAGGTAATATTTCAATTGGGAATTACAGCCCTCGAAGGACACATTAGTCCGTAAGCCATTCAATGTACTCTCCCACGGTACTCCAAGCCTAATGATAGAATATAAGTAAATCATTGTACTATGATTATAGTAACGGAGTACAAGTGAGTTCACTGTACTATGACGGAGTATGACTGTGTTATTGTACAGTTTTTAGTTTTAGTTTAGTTATATTAACGTCCAGTTTTTTAAAGCAACACGAGGACTATTTTGGGACGAACCTCGTAATTTTGAACCATGGTTAGATGACGAGGACGGCACCTAAAGTGGCACCACCTCTCCCCGCCACACCACACCAGCGGGAGGACGTTTGGACAGACAGATTTAACGTGCAAGAAACCCCCTAACACAACGGTTCTTCGGTAGAATCGAGTCTCGAATCTGAAACCCTCCGGTTCCGAAGCCGAGACCTTACCACCAGGCCACCGCGGCCCGTATTATTGTACAGTGAATACAGTGCAGGAGTGCATATTTCAGAAAACATTGAAGAAGCATGACCATTTATTTTAAACTTCCTCTCCACCTATTACATGCACAATCCGACTCAATTTCATAACTTTAAACACACACAAAAAAAAACTGTATTTCAATTGGGTTCTTTTAAATTGTGCCATTTATTTCTTGATTTTTCGCACCCATTTACACGTTAAAATACAGACCAACATATATTTTCCCTTTAACAAATTTGTCCAAGAATTAAACACAAACCTTTCATCCTTATATACCTTTCATCCTTATTATAAATATATATGTAAATTTTATTCATATTGCTTTAAGCGTTTTTATCAGTGTCTTTAGTAAATCATATCATTGACTCTCCGACCCGCCCAAACATACACGAATAATGAATACTGAATGATCGGATTGCCGCAACAGCAAAGCCGAAATGAGCTGTGCTTGAGTTCTAAGAGTTATCACTGGCCACGGTACAGCCCTTCCCTAAGGAAGTACGTTCCAAAGTCCTTTTCGTATTCCCTCCAAAGTGATGAAGTCCAACCCCCAAATTCAATCATTTTGAGGTGCCCCCTCAAAAAGGAATTGATCTATACACCCCTCTACGAATTTCGTACAAATTTTGACTCAAATTAAGAATAACGTTTACATTTATTTCAGTATTGAAACTGTACAAACAATCAATTTACATAATGTGTATGTAAAATTTTTAAGTTTTATTCTGCAACTAAATTCAGAAATAAACATAATGAATTGGAATTTGGTTAATTAGTAGCATAATGAAAATTCAAAAATCCTATTTCATTCTTTTGATCCGATTTTTTTAAAAAACCCTCCAAACTAACCATAGCGGGACTAAAATGCAAGAATGCATATTAATTGCCTTATTCCGACAAAACTCGATTTTTTTCTCAGAGCTGTCTACCGCACATTTTGTCCATTAAGAACAACATTGATGGCCATTTTTCCAGGAAATCGTTTTCAATGCAAATTATAAACTCATAATCAATTTCCCAACCATTCTCTAATGCATCCGTTGTTAACTGCTTCATCCTTAAACAATGGAGTGTTTCGTTAAGTAGTAAGAAACAGCTTTTAACTGGAGCCTTTATTACCTGTAGGAAGAACGCGGGGACACTAATAGAGATGTTATTAATCATCAGTGATGACCTTCTACGAGTAACCGAATAATTGCTCTTGCAGTTACAGTGAGGATTAGGGGTAGAATGGATTCGTTAAGCTTAGTTATTTATCAATAGAACTGATTTTTCACCACCTGTTTCTTCGCAATTTTAGAGACAAGAAATATGTTTAAAAAAATTGAAATTCTGAAATTTACCCTTGGGAATTTGTTCAGAAATAAGTAAACTTAATTCAGTAATTTATTCTCAAATAAAATTATTTTGCTTGTTTATTGTTAATTAATTTATTATTTGTATTCAAGTTTTCAAAATCTATTTTAATCATTAAACTTCAAATAAATTTCTTAATTGATTTCTCATAAAGGGTGTTCTAAAATTAACTCAAGATTTGAATGAACCATAATTCCTGCAGTAAGGTATTGGCAACTCTGTTACAAAATCATTTGATAACTGACAGTTTAGGGTTAATAAAAATTCAGCGGTAAGCGATAGAACAACGTGTTTTTATTTTATTTTATATATAACAATATTTCAAATATAATATAAGTATGATGGCAACATTTCGAAAATTTGAGTGCTGGCCCCCTAGAACGTATGATTTAACGCCACTGTAATTCATTTTATCGAAATATTTGGGATGCTTGTCCACAAGTATGCGAGAATTGAAAAAGGAAATTCAACACTGCATCAATAAAATTAAGCTACATTTATCCAAAACGTTTCTTGAAAATTTTGAAAAAATCGCGCATATGTGCCACAAAGCATTTTATGTTTTCCAAACATAACCGCGTCCTGTGACTTTTTAAGATTCAATAAAAATAAGTTTATTTTTTATTTTACTCAAATATTCGGTTAACACTCTTTTTTATCGTGTGACTATGCCTTTTTTCTAACCCTAAACTGTCAGCTATCAAATGGCTTTTTTTAATAAGGTTGCCAACTCTTTACTGCATGAATGGAGGCCAATTCAAATCTTGTCTTAATTCTTGGAAACGTTTTACTATCCATAGTGTGCAATTTTCGTATGGGTATTGAATGCGCAGTCATAAGTCAAATCTCGATTAACTTAATGACGATTTTAATGTTTGCATTTTTAAATGGGAACAATTATATAACCGACTTTACTTTCATTGGAATCACTGTTTATAACTCTTTGTACCATTCTGATTAATACCGTATAAATTGTGAAAGGCGAATTAGTTTTACAAATTTTGAACGAAAAAAGTAATTAGTTTATCCAAATAACTAAATATTTTCATACAAATTAAGCAAATTACTGCTTTACATGTCGCTGGAATAATGTAATAAATATAACTACAGAATTTCACTTCCATAAATTATCGAACAGATTTTCTTTTTTTTTTTCTGCTTTGCATCCATTCGAAGTCAATTAAATAATTTGCAATAAACTCCCCGTTTGCTTTACATTGATAGACACTTTTTTTATTTCATTTCAAACACATTAAAAAAGCACTTGAAAATAAATTAAAAATTCTCTAATAAAAAATATACATGATGAATATAAGAAAACAAAAATACATTAAGAATATACCCATAAATACAAAGTATACAGATTACATTAAAATATACTGTTAAATACTGAATATACTAAGTGCATAAATAATATACTGATAAATATCAAATACACTGAATACATTAAATATATATTGATAAATACTAAATATACTGAAAAGATTAAGAATATACTGATAAATACTGAATATACTAAATACATTAAAATATACTGATGAATATTAAATACACTGAATATATTAAGAATATACTGATAAATACTGAATACATTAAAATATATTGATAAATATTAAATACACTAAATATATTAAGAATATACTGATAAATACTGAATATACTGAATACATTAAGACTAAACGGATAAATACTAAATATACTGAATAAATTAAGAATATACAGAATATATAAAAAACTCAGAATATATAAAGTAAATTGTATACAGAATATATAAAAATAAAACAGCAGTATGCTAATTAAAAAATTTTGTAAGAAGATGGATCTTGATAAGAAATATCTTCAAGACTCTTTAAAATATAATTCATGAGCAAAATTAGAATCAGTCTACTGATATAAAATCTATTATTATTACAGAAATTAGTTCTCGGTCTCTCTTTCCATTTTTATGCCAGATGCGACCAAATTCGAGACAACGAACAAATTGATCACGAGGAAAATATTAATAAATACTACGTTATTGTAAAGGATATTTCGTACACTTTCAACAAATAATTTCCCCTTTCATAACATCTCACAACATTCTATTTCAACGCAGCCTTAATCCAATTAAGTTTGGGTAAAGAAAATATTAAATTTCTTTTTAAAGTGTTAAATGTCAATTAAGATGTACAATGCTCCTTAAATAACAAATTAAATCCATCCACAATATTTTGTCCCAAATAATCTTTCCATTTTGAGTCATTAATATTTTCATGGTTTTACTTGGAGAAAAATATCATCTTTCGTGTCCCGTTTCTAGATTCGTTAAAAACTATTTCAGTACTTTACATTTATCTTCTATTTATGGTAAAGACTCTGTTACTGATGAAACAAGCGCACTTTGCATCTAAATTTATGTATTTATATAAATTTCTGGTCATTTTATGAAATGCCCGGAAAATGTTTACTGGAAAACGAATGAATTTCCCTTCCTGATATCTAATTTCATATATCTAATTTTTTACGACTTTTTTCATTATGTGTAATTGCAATGATGGATTCAGTTATAAATAGGGTGTCATTTATCATTGTAAAGGTTAATAAGGTTAATAAATACCGAAAATCTAATTCCAGTTAATTAATTTGAAACATCTAAATATTTAAAAAATGTTTATTGTGATTGATATTGCAAGGAGTTCTTAATTGTAAAGTTACGAAATGTCATTAAAAGAAGATTTTATTCAAATTATACAGCATAGCTTGAGCACAACTATCTCACTGATTAAAGAGCCGAAGAGTTCTTAGCTCGAGGAATTCCCGCGCCCTCCATAGCGCTGTTGAGTTCTTCATTCGAGTTTAAGAGCTTCCATTTCAGATATGTTTTATGGAACCAAACACATGAAAATCGTAGGGTGACATATCCGGCCTGTAGGGCAGATGGTCGAGCTGCTCCTACTTGAACTTGGCAATTTCCATGTGCCTGACACTGCAGACGCAAGGATACGCGTTATCATGAAGCAGAACCATATGCTGCGTGAGTAGCCCCAGAATTTTGTTCTTTATGGATCTGTTTAGTCTTCGGATTATCTCAAGGTACCAAAGCCGGCCTTCTGTATGAAGGGGCCAGGGCGCAAGAAACCATTCGGGGCTCTAAATTTTTAGCAAAGTAAAAAAAAGGGAACATTTGCCTGTTTATTCCGTGCGTGATTTTGTTTTTGCTATTAATTACTCCAGGAAAATTACAGTTTTTCTAATTTCATTTCTGATACTTGGTATAACAAGAATGCTATATATATATATATATATATATATATATATATATATATATATATATATTTGTAATTAATGGTTCTTCTGGAGCAATCGGGCGAAGCTCTTTATAAAGAGCCTCTGCTCTCTCCTGCTCATGCTCCGATTTACGCCGAAGGCTCCAAACGCATCCCGAATACCTTGCTACTGACTACCATAGTGGAAAAGTCACATGTGTCAACGGTTTCGTTATGTTCCGTACCTTTTCATTCGAACACCCTTTGTAAAATGACTCTTCTTATGTGCTATTACAAGACGACCTACTATGAGTTTTCAATAGTTAAATTTCCATTTCTGAGAAAAAAAAATTATGAGAAATATAAAAGAAAAAGAATTCGCCAATTTATTTTAAAATACAAATAAATTTAATCGTAATATCACTGGTTATGCCAGAATATATTTAGAATTTCAATTTAAAACACTGCCGATAGTTAAAAAATTAAATAACACTCCTTCATGTTATTAGTGTTTAATTTGCCTGTTAAAATTTTTTTTATCAATAAAGTGCAATGAAATTAGTCTCTAAAACCAGAAATTGTTTTATTATCAAACTTGGAAACGTTTGCTAGAAAAACAAAAATTAGTTGAACGAAACATTTGACTATTATAATTAATTGTCAATAATATTAAATGTACTGTTAGCCTTCAAATAATTACTAGTTATTATACAGCAAAAATTTACAATTCTGTTCATTCTGGATGAATGAATAAAAATAAGCAATAACTTGAAAAAATCATTGATTAGATATAATTGAAATGCTTTAAAGGGAAATAAAAAAACAAATAAATTAAAAATATAACAGGATTTGGAAATGCATTTCATGACAATACGATATTTAACTATTAATTAAGAAAAATCGTTCTGATTTAAGTTTTATATTTAATATCGTTTTGAATTAGAAAAATGTCATATAATTGATATTTTTGATTAATCGTATTCGCTATTTTTTAACTGACATCTTGGTATTCAAACTATCTACATTTCCATTTGAAATGCTGTCTTTATCAGATTCAAATTAAAATCACTTTAGAAATATTTTTATCTGCTGTAAATTCTAAAAAAATACTTTAATTAACTTTTTTATAAGAATTTTGTATAATGTTTTAAATTTCCATATCGTGATATGGCACATAGAACCTAGTTCAAGATAATAATCAGAAGTTATTTTATCAAAGGGTCACGGCAATTATTTCTTTAATACAATATTTCGATAAACATCTGTTTCTGACTTCTTTTTCCACTTGAATGACCGGACAAAAGCAAAACATAACTAACATTGAGGCATTAATTTCGTGTGAAGCAGAGGGAATCATGCTTGTAGGTTTTTCCTTTTAATAAGAGAAATTTTATTTTCTTTAAAATAAATTATTTTTAACACAATTATACATGCTTGTGACAATGATTTAACTCCGACATTTTCACTGGACGATTTCAAAATCTATTCAGATTCTTAGGTAAAATTGCCATTCTCTTTGAGAGAAGTATCCATTAAGGATGATACTGAAAAAAGTTTTTATTGTTTTAATAGAAATTATTTGTAACACAGTTATATATATTTATGACTCCCAAAATATTTTGTAATGAATTTTAACATTGAGAAAAATTAATTTATTCATTTTCACTAGCAAATTTCAAAATTTATTCAGAATTTTACGCAAAATTATCATTCTCCATTTTCATTAATCAGTTAGTTTTCATTAATGAGTTAATTACGTGAAGTTTTTATTGCTTTAACAGTAATTATTTGAAACACAAATATGTATGCTTGTGACTAAGATTTGCACTCCGAAAATGCATTATAATAAGTTGCAACATTTCGATAGTTATTTCAATTATTTTTATTGATAAATTACATAATTTATTTAGATTGTTAATTATCTTAAATTTTTTTTAAATAATTATTCAGTAGGGATGAAAAAATAGTGTTTAAAGAGTTGTTTCTAATATTTTTGCAAAATTATTCTTTTAAAAATATTGTGTGTCTAAGTTCAAAGAAAATATTTTCAAGTGAAAAAATAACTGATTAGAAGATATTAACAACTAATTTCCTTTTCTTTTCTCTTGTATTTTATTTGAAACCAGATTAACTCAATAAAATCCCTTTTGTAAGAAAAAAAAATGATGTAAATTAAACGTTTTACCCTACCAATAAAATATGTTTTATTTTGAGCAATAGAATTGTCTAACAGAATTTGCTTCCAATGTATCCATTTGAATAGAACAACATTTTCACTTTTTGGCACATTTTTCCACTGTTTTCATGATAGAATGCTAATATCGTTATCATATTTTAAATAAATATTTCAATCCTTTTCATAAATATCTATCTACCCTAAAATGTAAAATTTTATTCTCAAATCTATGTTGTTACCATTTAGAATTTATATTGGAAAGAAATTACTACCTGAAACAAAAAATATGTGATTAAATATTGGAAGATTCATTCTAAAGTGAAATATCAGGGTCTGTACACACATAATATTTTAAGAGAATAGTTTTAAAGGCACCTTGGTTTTGACAGGATGTATTGTGCCAAAAAAGCGAAATAAAATTTGAAAGCTAAATTTATTCAATGTAATCTACTTTTCTCTAAATGATTAATGATTTAAAATACTCCATGCAATCTGCATGAAAGCAACATATAAACGCAAAAAAGTTTCATTTTTTGTTTTTACTTTTTTTGGCAACATTACAGGAAATTATGACCTGACATAAAGTTTCTTGCCAATACAATAGATTTGCAATCGGAGGATAGAAGGCATTATTTATCGCACGTCGCTTAAATACTTTTTGTTTCCTTAAAATGGTTTCTGTATAGTGAGAAATATATTTATTTCTACTTAATTATTTTGCCTTTGAAAAAAGAAAAAAATATTTATGCCATTTTTTGCTTATCTAAAGATTTTATCTATTCCCATCTTTTTTCGTTACTTTGTTGCTTGAAGTATTTAATAATTTCTGCGCACTTTGTATTTACTTTTTAAAGATACATTTCATAAATGTAACGTGATAAAGTGGTACTACAATTTATGAAATATAATTTTAGGAAACTGAAAATCGGTTAAAAATATGTGTCTGAAATTCTAGTTCATATTGCTATTTTATAGATCTGCAAGAAATTAGTAGTAATTAATTTTACGTTAACTTTGGATTCACGATAATGTATACTAAATATCTGAAATGATTCTTCATGAAGATGCTAATATTGAAATGTTAAAAAGTGTCACAGTTAATCTTTATGCACAGTTCATAATGGAAGTTCCCCGTGAAAAAGATATGAGCCGTCAAAGACAAAATAAAATCATATAAAATATTGCACAAACAGTGAATTATTTTCTCAAACCATATTGTATAAGTATCAATATGTAATGTTTTGTCAATATGTATTGTAATAATAAGTATTGTATAAATCTTATTGTATAACTGTTGTATTAATGTCACTAAATCCAAGAGGGAAAGAAAGCGTATAATGCAGCATATAGGCCTCGCCTCAATATATAACATAAAAACTGCGAGGGCAATTAGATAGTTGTCACAATAGCAAAAGAATCTGTAAAAAACAATGCAATCCATATTATTCTTTTTTTTTTTTTTGCAGCTTTCAAAGTCATTTATCAAAACTTTGGTAAATTATAATACATAGCGTGCTGCAAACCAGCTACAATACAGGATGATCCATTCATAAACTCTTTGTAACGTCAATACCTATTAAATGAAATGGAAATCCGAAGACATAATCTTATTTCCTACTCATGGATCATTTGTCCTGTGTCTACATAAATTCAACTTGCCTAGGACAGGGTTTACAGTTTAAACAAATTGTTAAACAGTATTCAGTATACAACCCCCAGGCATATTTACATCTTCATAGAGGAATACAGAAGCCGAGCTAAGTTAATTTAGTTCATACGGATACGGGGATAGTTTGCCCTAAGATTTCGTTACTATACTATTAAGGACCCATGTGATAAGTTTGCCCACCGAATGGACTCAAACTTTTGTATTGATTAATATAAAAATAAGAGACTGCTTAAAAATTCAATAAAATCTTAAATAAATAGACAAAAATTAATAAATGGTGAAAATCATTTCTAAGACCATCTGTTAATAACCCCAAAATTAAATTACTAAAATATCTTTTGCAATAATTAAAATGGAGTAAAAGTGCACTATGTCTTAATTTCGTCAATTCTCATCGACTGTGCGCATATAATATGAAAACTCATTGGAAAGATGTTTAGTGAAAATTCTGATCAAATTGAAAAACACCATCATAAATTGGATGTTAATGCGTGCTCTTGCTGCAATATGTCCCCACATCCCTTATGTATTATTAAGTATTTTTTTCTGTAATTTTCTGCAATGTGTAAAAAAATAGAGGCACAATATGCATAAGTACAATTTTTTGTGCTTTTTAATATTTAACTAATATGGTTACGGCCACATCGAATGAAAGCATACTTCTAATGTGATGACAAGGACAATAGTTTCTTTGCTAAATATGCATCCTTCTGTAATATTTTTATATATTCTAATTGGTTTTTTTTTTCGTAAATTTTTACAATCATTTAGAGTTTTTAGATAAGCTTGCTACTATCTCTCTATTTCAAGGATCTCAGAGATTCCCTCAAAATATATAGACATTTATTCTGCTTCGAATGCCTATATCTGGCATTGTTAAATTTTATGTCATTGATTACATTTACAAAATATTATTATGGATCACCGGTTTCACTTGTAGTGGATGTATGATGTGAAACCAATCAGCAGAACTCAATAGAAACTACAATAAGGTTTATTTGATACCAAGACAATACAAGAGCGACGAATACACAGACTACAAATATCTACAGCAAGGATGAAGACAGGACAGCACACAGCAATACACAACAACAGACAGTAGCTCACTAATCATTATCGATAGTATTAACAGCCACAGCACACAAAGCGACCAGACAGAATTCAGAAGATGGAATCTACGTGGCTTCGCTATGTGGTCTCTACAAAAGTCTGTCATTCTCCATTGTCTCCTCGCTTTATCTGTACCCAGCTATCTACACACTACTACATGACTGGCTACTTCACACAGAGCCTAGAGTTGCTTCCACAGTAGGCAGCAAGACTCGGTGCACAGGTCAGTTCGACAATTGTTTGAGCTCACCCAACTCTGGTACTCTGCCCTTTGCCTAGCTATCCTCTCGAAGACTCTTACTTGCCTTCGATTTCGACTGCGCTTCCAATCACGATTCATTGCAGCTTGAGATTGCAGTCCTTTTATATTTCCAGGAAGGCGGGCTGAGAACTTTCTGTGCCGATCAAGAGTATCACATTCCTTTAGCATGAGTAATCAAAGTTACCATCTTTATCTATATTGTCGTAAAATTCAAAAAACGCCACCAAATATTCCCCAAGTTATGGGATCACAGTCTAGGAACTCGAACAGCATCCGATAGGGATGATTATGAATCGGTCTTTCAAGTGACAGAACTAACCTTACTGGGAAGCAAATTTATTTCTCAGCAATATCTTTCAGTTTTGACGGTTGGAGGAATGTACACCAGTTTGGAAGAACTTTCGACACTCAAGAAATCAGTTGCTCCTAAAACAAGAAGGAAACTCGTTTATATACTACCTATTCATACAAAAGCAACGAAATCTTAACAAAAAATTAATTTAGACTATTTTCTTAAAATTATGAAGAATAAAAATTGTTAAATAGGTTCACGTCTCTGTTATACACCCACTCGTACAGACACCAGTATTTTTAACTTTTTACCTGGCATGAGATGTATTAAAATTATGAATTAGCATTATATGACGTGCATTTAAATTACGTAATAAATTATTAAATTACGTAATACGTAATAAATTATTTAAATTATTGATTTAAATTACGTAATAAATTATTGATTATCTATATTGCATTTAAATTATTAATTAAAATACCACTTAATTTTCTATGGTACTTTTACTTGTATTTGCGTCAAAGCATTTATTTGCAGTATTTCTTCTATAACTATGTTGGAAAAGTGACTTGAAATGCAATGGTCCGAAATTATATAGTTTGGTATTTAATGACTTAAGAAAATGTTTAAGTGTAGAGCTGTTTTTTCTTTAATTTATTCGCTGCTTTAAAATTTCTGATTCTCCGAATCTTTGAAATTCCTAGATCATGTAAACATTCCCTAAATTCCTAAAAGCTTATCATCGTAAGTTTGAATATTAGAATTTAAACGCCGTGATCAGAAATAATATAGTTCGATCTTTAATGAATGAAAAAAATTATGAGCCTAGAGCTGCTTTTTTAATTTATTAAGTTAATAAATAAAATTCTTGATTCCCTGCATCAGGATCTTCGAGAATTCTAAACCATCCATAGCTACCCCTAAATTCCCCAAAACTTTTTATTTTACTTCGAATATTGGACACAATAAATTTCCCTAAATAAGGGAAAAAAGTTCTATTTTTTTGCCTTGAAAGGACATTTGCAGAAAAATCCTAAACATACCACATAAAGAAGAAAAAAAGCACTGAATCATTCCAACCATGAAAAAAAGAATGAGATATAAAAAAAAGTCGTTGCAGTATTTATTTTATCTTTAACCTCGTGCTCAGTATTTCCTGCAAACAACGCAGAATAAAAGGAATGAGAGCAACCCAACTTTTAAAGTTTTCGCGATTGTGTGTGAGCTGTGATTGCTCACGAGTTGAGGAAGGCACTGTTTTATATTCGCTGTTGTAAGCCACTTTTTTATTTCTTGGGCCGTCAACAATTTCTGCTGTTGGAATGAGAAGAGCGATGAGAATAAATCTGAGATTGGCTAAAAGGTGTTACTATTTCCAAAATCTGACGTAACGTCTCCCATTAAAATCCCCCGATGGTTTAATTCGGAAAAAGGTTTCGTCTTGGGCATATTTACAAGCTTCTTGTACAATTTTTTGTTTAATGTTGGAAGGAAATGCGTGAAATGTTTGTTACATTAGGAGCTAAAGCAAAGACGTACAAATTTTTAATGAAAAATGCATTTTATATTTTCTGAATAATCTCATGTCAACTTAACAGAGGAAACCAGAATATTTTCCAATATTCAAAAGCAACAGTTTAGCCTTAATTTCGGATTAAAATTAACACATATGACGACGATTAAAAAATCAAAATGATGTTGACCTTGGGACATAAGAAAACCTCACATGTATTTTTATCTGAAATAATATCTTTAAAGACTGAAATACCCATTTCGTCTTTCATTTTTTTGTCAATTGTAACAATAATATTCACAAACTGAATTAAATTGTAATACATTTGCTTGTAAATTTAGCGTAACATTTTCCTAAAACAGCAATGTTGTTGCTTATCCTAAAAAGACCTGAAAATGTCAGATCAGCTCAATAGGTTATTGACCACCAAGAAATTTATAAAAATAAGGGTATCGGCTGTTAAATCTCCCTTAGAAATTCTAATGCAAGGCAGAATGTGATCTGGTGAAGCTGGATGGTCACGGCATTTTTTCTGCAAGTGGGAATTTTTTTTCTACTGCTTTTAAAGGAAATACACTTAAGGTGGTGGCTACTTTTTACTCAAATATTAATAAAATAGTAGTGAAAATAATAAGCAAATTTTTTGATTTAAGTAGGTTATTGGTCACCAATTTGCATCGTAAGGCACATATTCACATGCGTAAAACTACAGTGCATACCACCATTCGTGAGAGAGAACCATTCTTGAAAAAGAAGCAAGGTTGAAATCGAATACTAACTTAAAATGTTCTTCCAATCTCCTTAATTAATAACATTCAAAACTCCACCATATTCTGTCCTCTAGGCTTCCAGATATTAATATTATATCGTAACCTAACACAATAGGAATGCAACAATCTTAATCAACAACAGAGTTATGTTTTTTCTCGCAAAATTTTACAGATATTGAACTTTGGCTTGTTTTTAGCTTCGGAATATCGTTACAAATTTTATATTTTCTACGTTTTCTTATTCCATTCGTCAGATGCAGAATTTGAAAGAGAATTATGCTTTGATCTGCAAATCACTTACCGAATTTCTTAAGTCTACGATTTGAATTTTACAAGTATCGCCTGTACTTGTACAAGTACAAATTGATAAATTATCAACCTGTTAAAAGAATTCGTGCCAAAATTTGATGTATATATACAATTTCGATGATAACACTAGATTTACTTTGTTTCTTCCTTCCCATATCCAAATGCACACGTGTTAATTGATAAACAGAGTTTATACCTGGTCAACTACTAAAGGAAGATTACGTGATCATTATGCGGCAATACCTAATAGCTACCCTGATGAGACAATCATTCACCACTGTCCCATTGGGGTTACGTGATCTTCCTGAAATAGGTGTGGCCTTCCACTGCGTGCAATAGTTGGCGACGTTGAATACTACTATGAGCTCGATTGAACGGATTAAATTTTACCAGAATATACAATTTTCATCTAAAGATTTAGAACGTGCTTTTATGAATTTGGCACATTTCGTTTATAAGTTATCGTGATGGGAATAAGATAAACAGAATGATAGTCTCTTTTTTTGTAATTTTTTATATGCCAGAAAATGAAAGGGCCGAAAACTTCCAGGAGACCTTTTTTTAACTATAAATAGCACCACACAATATTCCAACTAGAAAAGAAAAAAAAAGTCTAAAGAAAAGCCTAAATAAAGAAAATTTCCAACTATCCATATATCATATACTTTACGTATATGACATTATTCCTGTTGATTATTACCTTATTCAGTCATTTTTTAGATATCGGTGGTTGTAGAAACCATCCGATTTAGCAGATAAATTAGAAATTCACTCCAGTCAATGAATTAATGTATTAGTATTATTCTTACCAATTAGTGAATTAACATTAATTTATTTCTTATGAATTCACTTTTTTTCTGGGAAGTATTTAATTATTAGAATGGGTATGGCTCCAATTAAGCAGGATAATTAGGGTTCTACAGTAATACTTTTTATGACTGCAAATTGCTTCGACTTCAACTATATAGAACTATATAGTTGAACAACTATATTGAAGAATTCATCCTTATAACATTAATTCTTAAAACATTGCGATAAAGCATAATATAAAAGCAATAAAAGGATTAAGATAAGTATTAGGACAAAAAAAACTATATATATATAATTTTTTACATAATGGAATCAAAATTAGGACGTAACGAAGTTTTCTTCTGAAGCATTTCCCGTTTTTGTAAGAAGTTCGATTGTTAATTTTCTTAACGTATTTTTGATTTTTCGTTATTTTTCTGCATTTAAACATTTACGAAAATATTCCAACAAAAATCGCATCATGTTCTAATGGAGTTTTTTACAATGCTAATGAAAAAAACAAAGACATCTATTATTACCATTAATTGGTTTTAATAACATCGATTTTACTATTCATATTATACGTTCTGAATATTTTAGCGAAACATTTTTTTTAAGTTTATTAAATCAGGAAATCAATTTATGAAATCACAATTAAATAATAAAATGAATTAAAAAATGCTTTATGTATCGCAAAGTAAGTGTTAGACGACAAATAAATGTATTTTAATGGATGAAAGCTTAAAAGTAAGTTAACACAAATACATTAAAATATCAAACCTTGGAAATCTTCATCATGCATTGATATTATTTGAAAATGAAGTCACCTTTCTTTTATAACTTTCAAATCTCTTTAGGTTAAAATTAAAAACCATTGGAGTTAATCCTCTAAAGTATTTTATGGATGAACAAAATATTTGGTAGTCTGAATTTTGAATTATATTCTGTTATTAAGATGCTATGTACTAATGCATTAAAATGATTCTAAAACATTGACGTCTACAGTTAATGCTGCTAAACTAGATTATGCGCTCCTCTGAGAATATTTAATTACGGATAATGCATGCCTAGTGATCTAATTTTATGCAATATGTAATTAGATTCTTTATTATATGTGTGCACAAAGGCAAATCTTATTCTTTAAAACATTGAAAGCTTTCAAATTATTTCTTTCCTTTTAATAAATCAGCAGTTGTTTATTTAGAAACCTTTAATAATGGGTGAAAATATTATAATGGATGCTTTTTTTTTCGTTGTGGGTTTTAAAAATTCTTTTAAAACGTAATCTCGTAACTGTATTCAAAAAGCGGGGCAGTTGAATTTACATCCTGGTGGCCACAACCATATTTTAGACCCAGAAAGAAACACAGAGCTTTTAAAATAAAATAGCGAGCGAATTTCAAAATTTATTTAAATTATTTCTGCAGGAGATTTATGCAGAAGTGGAAAATTTTTATTTAGTTGTGGCCAGTTACCGTCAGTTCTATTTATTTTGCTTAGTTTTAGATTTATATTTCGTGTATTTCCTTATTATGGAAAACCTTGGTTTCGGTTTATTATGGCAAGAAAATGCGAATAGTGCAAAAAAATGATCACATTATGAATGAAATAATAATCTAAAAAGTTACAAAATATGATGAAGTTAGAGTTTAATTTTTGCTATTTTGCATAGGCTTAGTGGCTTTGCGTCGGGGAGTGGTTCCTCTTTCGTGCGCTCAGTCCCGTGAGTGCGTCTAAGACAGAGGCCTGCTACCCTGAAATAGTTAATTATCAAAACATATTCTGTAATGTATCTATGTTTTTACTGTTGAACGCTAGTCTATATATAACTATAATTGTTAATTTTCGTATTTTTTTATCAATAATTCATGTATTGATAAGAAACCTTAAATATTTTTCATCTTTAGTTTTATTTAACTAATCATTTAAATCATTGTCTTGTAATTTTACTTTTATGTGTAGTATCAAGTAAGGTCTCTAACGTAAATAATATGACAATGTAATTGAATTGCCTAACTCTGTGATATATAATAAATAAATGCTCTCATATTAGCTTTTGTGAATATTTACTCATAAAATTTTCAAAATTCTTGTCAATAATTGTATGCAATTTACAATCAGAATTGATTGGGTTACTTTTGGGTATGCAACTTCTGCCTAATAAGCATTTCGAAACAATCAAACTCGTAAATTAACTTGGCTATGAAAGGTAAGAATATATTTGACTTCAAAGTTCCATTGCTAGAGTCAGTGAAAACTTAATTAATGGCCCGTACAGGAAGGAAAAGTAAATTCAAAAGTTCCACAATTTCATCTAATTGAATCCAATCAGAATGAAGACAAAGGGAATTTATTAAATTAGTTTACTAGGTAATTGGCATTGTTAGGAATTCCATACTGATATGAAAAACGGAGAATACCATCTTTAAAGTTAATTGGCTCTGAAGTTTCATTTGAGATTTTGTGGTTTGGAAAAGTGCATAGATATGTTAAGAGAGAAATAACTGCATTAAATTTCAGTTCAATGATATGAAAATTTAGCATTATTCTGAAATAATTTCTACTGCTTTCGTAAGAAAATATTTTATTATTCTGCCAATATTTTATACATACATAATTTAATTCATATATAAATTAATTCATACATATTTGGATCTATGCATAATTTTATTCGTATATAATGTGATCCATAATTCCCATAGCTAAAATCTTATTTCTTGAAAAAAATTATTAGGATCAAAAAGTTAATTTAAACTCTATGATATAAAATCTGACACTTTTCAATGATGAGTAACCACTGCATTGACGTTTGGGCCTTGCAAATATCATTTGGCGAAAATAAATAGAATATTGTCGTTCACCCGAGAACAAAAAGCAACTTGTTGAATTTTAATTTAAAGTCAACCAGTTTAATTGTATATTCAAAATCCTGCATGTGTGTATGCAATCTTTTAAGTCTTCACCAATTTATTGTTAATGCTATGCTCCTATGAATATATGTCATGCTTTATTTTAACGTTTCAAATTTTTCTTCAATACTTTTATTTATCTTTCAACCTTAGAGAGAAACATTAATCATAAACTTGAAAGACAGATTTTTATTCCCGACTTAATATTTGAACTTGATTCCTACAAAGCATATCTTTGGAAGGTAAGTATATCCTTTCAAAATCTCGTTTCCACTCCGAAACGAATGTAACAAGCATCATCAAAACAGTCTTTCATCTCATATCTTCAATAGAATCTAGTTTCATTTCTATATTTCACAAATGCTTAGTTATGTGGGACATTTTGCTTCCATGATTTATCTACGATAATTGGACAATGATAATTGGTAAAATTCTAAATACTGTTTCAAAGGACACTTGAAAATACTTTAGTACAAAGACTTTTAGTACAATTTGAAATAAGCAATTTTATTAAAAGGGAAAGGTCTTACGCTCCCTTTTCGTGAAATTACTGCTGGTGCTTGAGGTGTCTAGATACCACTACAAAACTTCCCCCTCACTTTTCATATGTTACGATTGATTGGCCCACTGCAAGTGCTTTGATTATTAGATATGTTCAACCAAATTGGCTTGGAAAAAGGGTAAGGTTTACTAGAATTTTTAAAATTTGTTGGAACAATTCCAAATAAACTTCTTAATAGTTTTGCTTATTTGTGTATCAGCCCTTTCAAAGCACGAACTGCAATTACGACTTGCAAAGAGAGGGGATACTTGTGATTCAAAGAGAAGCTTCACTGTTCATTTATTTTGAGATATATGAATTTGAGTTGAGTTATTGTTTTATCGCGCAAAAGTAATCTTTGGCTAAGCTGCACCACATTCATGAAAGGGAAATATTTGTATCAATTTATAACAAAATCAAAGCATGATATGTTTTCAAAATCCAAATGTGTGAAAGCGTAAAACTAAGAGCCTTGGAAAAGCGTAACAATATTGTATGGTATGGTATTGTACTAAAAGGTGTGGCTAATGTTTATATATGATTATAAAAGCCAGTATCTTTTAAAAAGCTAAAAATAACACCATGAATTTTGGAAAGCAACCTTCCCAAATTGGTACGGGATTTCTAAAAACATGCAAGAAGCTGGAAATAAATCCTTAGACATTCTACAAGAATGCGTAAAATAGACATAGGATTATTACAAAATGAGCAAAATGGTTCTGGGTTAGTATTAACAAATGCCTGTGGATGAATCGAGTATACCCAATCCTTAACCTAGTTAAAATTATGTCCAGTTTTTTGCTTTGTAAAGCAGGATAGAAATCTATTGTAGACTTAATTGTATGAAGCTTATTATGAAACTGTGCTTTTCATTTAGTTAGCCATTTAGAACGGAAAGTGTGACAAATAATATTTTTTATAATCAAAAAAAGGAATCAACTTCAAAGTTGAAAACTGAATGTGAGGTAATTAGGTATAAAAGATTTAAAGCGCATACTGTAAATATGAGATAAGCATAGAAATGAAGAAATCATATTATAAAAATGTTAATTTTTTGTGCAAATTCTTTCGATCTTAATTGAGATCATCAAATTATGAAATTCATTTGTTACTTGAAGTTCCTGTAAATAACGATTAGAAGTAATTTACTTTTATTTCAATCAGTGTTTGGAATAAAAAAACACTATTCAAAACATTATTTCACATACAATGTCTTATTTGTTTAATTTATTATTTTTAAAAACATGCTCTTTCAAATTGCAACAACTGCTTTATGCGACTGCTGAATCTCCATTATTATTATTTTTACTTCCATCATATCTTTTTTTAATGTTATAAAGAAAATGCTTGGAACAATCGGTTACAAATGTAATATAAATAATTTTTGAATCATATTCTTTCTGATATTAAATCCATACTACATGTTGAAATTATATATATTTTCAGATACAAACAATTATTTATTGTTACTTGAAACTCAAATAAATTATCATAGAATATTTCTTTAAAACTTTCAACTCTCTCTTTTACGCAAAACCATTCTTTCGGAAGTTTAAAAGTCCGGGTTAAGGACCGTTGATCTCACTGGAGAGAGAGTCTCGATAAAATGATAAGCGGATGAAATTCGGAACAATATGTGCCATGTCAACTAGAAATATCATTAATTGCGTCATCCTGCATCTGTCAGCGCATTCTGCCAGGAGTCAATGAACTCGGAACTTCGGTTGGATATAATAATTAGATGAGAAATAGTCATGTGGAAACATCGTTGGCTTTGTTCAAGTTTGAGATATTTGTTAAATGTTGTTCGTTGTTAGTAAATGATTGACATTTGCACAACATGGACCGACTTTTGTTCATGGTTTGAACTGTGAATAATAAAGCAAAACTTTTTAACAAGTACTTGCTTCTATATGCTAAATAACAAGGCATTTATAAAGTGAATTGGGAAAAAATTAAAAACTTCATGTTTTTCGAACTCTGGCTTCATTTACAAAAGCCGCCATCTGGTAGATAATTTTAAATATTTAGAATAAAAAAGTTCCGTTAGCTATTTCACCTTACGAATTTGAACAGTTTTGATAAGAACGAGAGTAATAAAATTCCTACAATTGACAGTATTATATTACATATATTACCTTATTGTATATAATAATATCATATAGAAAGGTCCACATTATATGCCTTAAGATTATTTTTACTATCTATACCGAAATATTTTAGAAACTGAAAGGCTTGTAAATAAACATTATATTTTAACGTAAATGCTCAAAATTAAGTACGCTAAATTTAGATATATATAAAAAAATGTTAAATTTCTTTTATTTCATTGATAGGAATGAAAAATTCTGGGGCAAAATCATCGGAATAGTATTGAACGAAACCTGATTTTGTTATTTCGTGCCAGTAAGACTTTTGAACTTTTCCTTAACATTGTAACAAAGAAATGAAATATTTTTATTATAATGCCAATTACTTTAATTAGCACTGACTGTATCGCTTTAGACACTTTTTTTTCAATAAAATATAAATAAACAAAACTATAACTGTAATCCCAAAATAGCACACTAAGTCTAATTTATAAAACAAAGAAATTTAAGTTACTGCTTTTGTTAATTACAAAGTAAAAATTGACACATAATTAATCCTTCTATATATTTGATTTAAAATATTATCAAAATTTACACAAAATTTAGATTTAAAAATTTTGTACCTAAGTTCTGAAGCGTTTTTGAATTACTGTCTTTATACGCATGTGAAAGTTCACATAATTCGTTAACAGATTTGGTTTCGATTTTGATACGGATTTATATCTTAGGAAATAAGCTGAATATCTACTTAGCTATTTGTGTTATGTAGATATATGTCTCCTTTTACTCAGACAACCATACGTGCAAACGCCTTCAGATAGAATTGCATTATAATTCGTTATAAATCTACAGATTTTAAGGAAATATAACATAAATAATTTTATCCCTCTCATTTCAAGTATTTTCGAGTTATTGTCAAAGAAAAAGAGCAAAGATGTTAACATATCTCCAAAGCCTAAAACATATGCAATATAAAAATTAATCAAACCCTAAAAGTTAAATTTTTTGATTAATCTAATTGTTTATATTAGTTACAACATAAAGGCAAAATTTAAAAAGCAAGAAAATTCCTTAAGTTGTAAGTATTGCATGAAAAAAAGTCTAATAAAAGTCTACACTCCAACTTTAGAAAATTGTAATGAAACTTTCAAAAATATTACAGATTTTAAACTACCTCAAAAGCTTAATGAAATTTCTTGAATAAAGTGAAAACATTATTAACAATTGTAAGTTCTTCTACTTAAGAAATGCACACCAAACCTTCGCTTTATGAAAATTTTTTTAAATGAAAATAGTGTTTAATGTATACGATCATTTCTTTTTCTTGGGTATGAAAAATTATAAGCACAGAATTCAACGTTCATGTATAATTTATAATTTTCTTTTTCTATGTTTACTATGTTTGCATTTTAGTAAAATTGAGAAAAAACATTTTTTTTATATTTTACATATTTATAAAATTTTAAAATTGACAATTGCGCCAAAGCAAAATTTTTAACTTCTACTTATAGTGAGTGCTAAGATTGAAATACCATTGAAACAAATAACCAAAATATAACAGGCACAAATAAAATAACTTATACAATTCAAATAAGTTTTTTGTTGAAAAATATTCTTTGAAAAGATTTGTAAGTAGCACATTAAAAATATATTTAGTGATGCAAAGATGTTTAATTGTTCAATATAATTATTTGTGATGTTATATTATATTGCTACGGATTCCACTAGAAAAATTCCGTTCATTCACCGGGTTCGCTTGTATGGGTGTATGGTGTGAAAAAAACAGCAGGGTTTTTTCAACGAACGACGACTTTTATTAAACATAAGACGCAGATGACGAATACAAAGACAACAAGTATATACAGCTAGTAATTCGGTTGTAACAATTAGCACAGCAGAGAAAGTGATTAGAAAGAATTTAGCAGCAGTGGGATTCTTCGAAACCTTCTCTCTACGGTGTTTCAAGCGGCTGAAATTCATCAGTTATCGACCCATACTACTCGACTTCCTACTCTATACATGGTATGAAGCTGCTTCTACAATAAATGCCAGAACTCGGAATTCAACAGTCCAGCACTCGCTTGAGCTTCAAACAAGGTTGGACTATTTCACCATTACTTCTTTATCCTCTCGACTCATAGAAAGTTTGAGAGTGCCGGCCTTTTATAGTTCCTGGGAGGTGGGCTGAGAAAGTTCGGGATTAATCAGACGTATCTCAAATCCCATTGGTTGAATCGTTAAAATTCTCGAAGTTTCCAGCAATATCGATTTTGTTCCCAAAGTTGTAAAGCTCGGAGATCACTGACATAACACCCGGTCAGCTTTCTATAGATCTGATCATAAAACTGTCTCTACAGTGATTAAACTAACCATATTGGGAAACAATATGATACCTTTGTAGCAATATAATATGTATTCCGTCGATTTATTTCTGTTTTATATATTAGATAAAAAAGGAAATCCGATTTCTATCTAGCTTTTCTAAATGTTAACATTATATTTATTTTCCTTACTTTTCACACATTTGATTCTATTTAGCATTTAAATATATTCCATTTTGAAACTACATAAATGCTATTTTTTAAGAGTTTTTGAAGATCAATTAAATGCCAAAAATAATACCTGAGCCGGTATAACTAATTCAACATTTATTGCTTCAAACTAGAGTTATAGCATACATATTGCACAATATTGTGATTTGTTACATAATTTTAATCAATGTTTTACAATATTGTGCTCACTGATTAATGTAATACAAACTGTACAATATGTATGTGCTATTAGGAAAGCAGAATTATTCCGACTGTATCTTCTGAATAAATAAATGGTTTACGATATTCATTTAATAAGAAATAAAAATTTAACGGTCCGAATTTATAAAAACTTCTGCTTATAAATTATGGTAAGCAGAAAAATAAATGCCGCTACTCTAAATTTTCCTTTTCTTAGTATGTACATACTCTTTTAAAGAAAGACTATTTAAAATATTGTTGTTGATATACTTGAGCTGATTTTTTAAAAATATTGTTGCTGATGTACAGCGTGGAACAAGAAAGCGTTTAAATTCATTTCGCAAATTTTCTATTGAATAGATTTGCTTATCAATATACCATACTGAATACCTATCAAATATTGTTGAGAAAAAAATAAGTTTTTTTTATGATTAGGGCAATTATATAATTTTTTACAAAACCAGATTACATGGAATTAGTCATATTTCTCAATTTCCTGAATAGGCATTTCTAAATATTAGCGCAACCTTAAATAGAACTATTTCAATTAAACAACATTTTCGAAACAAAACCTATATTTTTCAAGGCTAACAATCTTACTATATTATTTTCCTTTAAACTTTATATTCTTATAAAATCTCTCCTCTAAGAACCATCTCAAACATTTCGCTAAACAAAGGAAGAACGCTTTATCCTTTTCGCATCCAACCAAAACAAAAGATAAAGAAAGCCAAATCATTTCACCAAAGTTTCAGCTGCATTAATCTATCCATTTCTTCACCACCTGGTCCAAATCCTTAATTGGTTTCCAAGTCTTCCTCGTGAGGTCTCACTGGGAACAAATATGGAATTTTTCCGATACTTGTTAGTTTGTTGGCAGATTTGTCTTGCTAAGGAGGTTGTACATTTCGCAGGGATAAAGAAAATAAGGTTAATAGGAATAAGCCTTCCTGCTTACAGATTGTTAACCCAATTTATAAAATTATATGCCTTATTTGAAAATTTTGAATCCGTTGAGAACTCTTCCCATGTTTATCCAGGAGAAGATTTAGCTGAGGTTTTAAGTATCCTGGTTCACATTTTGAATGTCTTCTTCAAAAATGTTTGAAAATTTAAAGGATGTCGTTCTCTTGCAAGTGAAATATTAGTCTCTGCGCTTTGACTTGAAAATTTGATTATTTCTTGATAAAATATTACTGTGCAGGTTTAAATTGGGTATCTAAGATACTCTGTCCTTAATCGAAACTCTCGAAGCAACACATCATTTTTAATAATATATTATAATGTAAGCTAGGCAATGCAGTATATCAGCTTGCAATATATAGCCGACTTTACAGAGAAAACGAATATATGCGTAATGATAGATAATACAAGTTTGGATAATTTGTAATATGGAAATATATTCATTCCTATTCCCGTGAATAACTTATAATCCAACTGAATGATAATGACTTTTGCTTATATATTTTGGTGATATGTAAATTTAGTAATTCTTAAGTATTATAATAGGCTTTCATGGGAATTTTTGAATCTAAAATTTTTACATTTTTTAAGGAATATTCATTTTATATTTAACATTTGTTATATTGTTTTGTATAAATATTTTATATATATTTATTTACAAACGTTGCCAGATCAATGGAAGCTTTTAAACGGAACTGGTGTATTCATAGTTTCAAGTCATTAATTTTTCCCTTTTTATTCTATTAAAATAGGGGACATTTTGTTGATCATAAAAATGCAAAATTTGCATAAATTTCAAAAGTCGAAAGTTTAAAAATATCCTTATACCAATGAATGTAAAACATAAACTCCTATGATAGAAATGTACAATGTTCCTCTATTATCTATAAAGATGATTTCTTCATACTTCTAAACGTATAAAACTAAGACCCTTTATTACAATAGTATGACCCATTATGCAATGATATTTTTAAACATTTTGAATCTATTAAACACGCTTTTATTTTTGTGCTCAATATTATTTGCTATTAGACGTTATTTATTTTTCAAAACCGGCATCCTGGTTTAGGGGTAACGAGTCGTCCCCGTTATCTGAGCTTGTCAATTTCCAGCTCTGGTTCAGATATGGTTGTTTTTCCTCGTGTGTACTATTCGAGAGGTGTATGAAAGTTCCCCTTTGTAAAAATGCGTGCATGACTTCATATGAGCTGAAAATCAGATCTCAACCTACGAATGTTCAGGGGATGAGATGTCGGAAGCTGTTACTCCTTCCCAGCACTTTCCGCTGTAACAAAAACAAGAAATCATCATCATTTATCATTCAAAATATTGTAAAATCTTTTACATTATTTAAGTTACAAAACATATGATAAGGTTTTGAAATTTTTTCTATTAATATATTTAAATTTATGAAAAAGTACACTGTAAATATTAATTACATATTCTTACATAATATTATTTTGAAATAATTTTACTCAGGATTAATTTTTCCTGAGAGTACCAATCTATGATTATGAACTTCAAAATTACCGCTTCGTAACACATATTTGTTAAGTATTAAAAATTTAATTACTTATGAAACAAATATTTTTTTTGCAGTTTTATAATTAAAATTTAAAAAAAAAACTCGTTGTATGTGTATATCCTAAAGTTTTCATCCGATATAAAAGTTGTGAAAAAATTCAGCTAGAATTGAATTTTTTTAACTTATACTCTTGAAAATAACCATATTCTTACAGAAAAACGAAAGTTTTGAAATTAGAAATATCATATTTTATTAAGAAAAACTTTGTGCTTATGAATAACGAACAAAAAATTCTAATCAATTAACTTCTTGAATAAAATAAAATTTAGAAACTATTTTCATTTTAATTGTGCTAAGCACACGAAAAGATGTTTAACAGATTAAAAAATAGTAATAATTACTTTTTTTAATTCAGAAGTTTTAATATTGAAAAGGAAAACTTGTTCCTATAACGATATTTCATCAGAAACATTTCTTTATTTGGGTCTAGCGACAAATTTCTTATTAAGAAAAAAAATTCTTATATTTTTGCAAGATAATTAATTTTTCCTCAAAATTAGTACAGAAGATGTCAAATATCATTTAATACATTAGTAAAAATTTATATCCGTAAATTTCATCGAAATATTGATTTTCAATTTTACAAAATTCTAAAAACATACGTTGCACTCTCAAGAAATAGTTGAAAAAATTTCGAATAATTGCATTGAATAAAGTATCTTAACTTAGATAAATTTATTCTAGAATGAGCCTTTTTACTTTCCTAATTAATTTTAATAGGAATCTAAATTTATTTTAGTAAGCAATAATTTCTTGTGATCCACTAACAAGAGATCTCATTAGAAGCAAATGGAGCCGAGAATAAGGCAGCTCCTTACAATATGATGTATTCTTTTGTATTTAAAGGTAAACGAATGAATAATTTTGTTGAAGAAATTTAATAAAATTGAAACTAAACTGTATAATATCTGAAATCGCTTGTTAGGAAGAATATAGCTATTCTTTCCTTAAACTCCCAGTGTAATTGAACAGTTAAAAAATTATGAAATTCTCTTTATCTAATAATATTATTCAAGCATATATATATATATATATATATTAAAAATTAGCATTTTCAACAAATGTTTTTATTTTTACAGGGAAACTGGAAATTACATTTATATGAAATTTTAATGCAATACAACTATGCAAAGTATTTATTAGATTTGGACATTAGTTATATGAAAAAAAAAAGAAACTAGGATGAAATGAAAATAGAAATGAGAAATTTAAGGATATTTTATTCAGTAAAAAAATCATAAAATGAAGTACATTAATTAGCATATTTTATTGGGAAATAAATCTAAATTGATACCTTTTCAAATTCTGCTGCTATATGAATATCCATGGATATTTATTTAGGGAATACTTATATATTCAGGGAACGAGAGATAAATTAATGATGTATCATTTTTGTCACAGTAAAGAAATAAAATCACAAAACCCTGAGGCATTCGCAAAAGTGTTGCATATGAATTGAAATTTTTAATAATTTTGATAACGTTGTTTCAGAAATCGCGCTGTTAATAGTAATTGAATTTAATAAAACGAAGGTGGCTAATTTTACTCCACAAGGAAAAGAATAAGCGGATAACGTAAACACATCAAAGGTTTGCAAAATGCTTACAATGCATGCTTACGAAAATTCAACACAAGCACAGATAAAAATCATTAGTTAAGGAAAACTGGCGTTACCAGCTCATAATACCTTCAGTACTCGAAAAAAATATTATAACTGGACTAGATTGCATTCGCATTTTCGCCAATCTTAATTGAAAAATCCTAAAAATTCTAGAATCGCCAATTTTTATCGCCATGTTCTATGTGTGTCTTCAAGGTTAAGACTCACTAATCTGTCGGCCATTAAGGAGCACTGGTAAAATTTTCTTTCGAGTGATAAAACTCATAATACAGAAATGCAGCATTTTAAATTTGTAATAAAATGTTTCAATAAAAGTGCGAAGTTTTCTTTCTTACAAAAAATTTATATATCTGTGTAATGTATTTATTTTATAATTAAATTTACAGCGCCTATCTCCAATAGATTAATAATATCTTCCATGTTCTAATTTCCTTATGCAAGGATGTGTTAATAAATTTAATTAATTCTACTTTCTACTTTGAAATTTATCATATTTTTATATTCCTTATTAATAGATTTTATCAGTGCTAAATATTATTTCTTAATGCATTGCGAGATGGCGCCACAGATTTGGCATAAAACTTTTATTAAATTTAATATTTTTCTTAATTATTCAATTTCAAAGAAATAAAAAAATTTACAGATATAAATAATACAGAATTTTTATGATGTATTATTACCCCATCAAGATGTGGATAAAAAAATAATAATCAAAAACGAAATTTAAATGTACTTTTTACTAATTTCTATAAATAAAAATGA
Source organism: Argiope trifasciata (assembly GCA_026543055.1). Classification (NCBI taxonomy): domain Eukaryota; kingdom Metazoa; phylum Arthropoda; class Arachnida; order Araneae; family Araneidae; genus Argiope; species Argiope trifasciata. The sequence goes on along the minus strand of JAPMOQ010000978.1, from coordinate 266,376 downwards.
ATGTTTGTCTGCATGTCTCTTATGCGCTGCCGTACCGCTCATCCGATTGCAATGAAACTTTGAAAACTTATGTCTTGCACTTATTCTGCACATGTTTCTCCTGAAGGTGAAAAAAATACATTGCCAACCATAAAGTCTTGAATAATAAAGTTAAAAAAATATATAATTAATCTTATTTACGCTTCTCCTTTATGTATCAATTTCAAGGAATGTATTCATTTCCTATATGAAAACGAACATTATTCTTTCTATCATTCCTACTTAAATAAGACAGTTATTTTAAATTTCAAACGATATTTGCAAGATTATTTCTTCTGTGGCAGCAATACGCCGGGTAGCAGCTAGTACGAAATAAAATCGGGCTAGATAAAAAAAAAATTAAAAGAAAATATAATGAATGGGGAAAAGTTGAATAATTCGTTATTATTGTTAAGAGTTGTATGCGAAAATTTATGCGTATTAAAGAACAATACATATAACCAAAAAAAAAAAATCGATGCTTAGAATGATTTGTACATCTTTCTTTGATTCCTAATTTCTGACCTCGTAATTGAGGATGAGATGCTTACAATATGATGGTTGGATCTCGCCAACCCGGTGAATAGAATTAAGGTGGGGATCTGACCATTCTATCGACGCCTCCCTACGGGGAGGGCTGTACCATGAACGGTGATAGCCATTAGGATTCAGCCACAGTTCTTGCCAGTGTTGCTGTAGTGGCAGTTTGGCAAGTTTTTAATTTTTCCATGTACCCTCTTGGCGGGTGGGAGGTCTGTGTTATGACTAATATCCCTAATATCCTAACATTTAATATTTAGAGTTAAATTTTTTAAATATATTTTTACTTTTGTGAAATAGGGTTTGAATTTCTCCTAATTTTTTTCTAATACGCTCTCATTGCAAATACTTCCCTTTTAGATCGCAAATCAATCTCGTGGTAAAGACTTACTGTTTCAGATTGCAAATTTATATCATCACGAAGACTTCCTATCTCAGATCGAAAAATGATTCTCGGAGCATTTTAAACATGAAATCCATGTATCATATAAATATCAAATTAGCTCATACTTTTAAGCTGGTATTAAAACATTCAAAGATGACATAAATGACTCAAAACTTGTATATATAACTACGCCATATTCTATGCATTCTTAATTGGATTTGCAGCATAGGATATTAATGGTATGTAACGTGTCATCTACTTATATCATGAAGGAAAAGGGAAGTAGTGAAGAAGTTAGGAAGGTTTATATCCGGTGAAACGTTTTTCAGCTGATTTTAAAGTGAAATGAAAAATATATTCAAATATTTCATAGTATCATTTAAGCTGAACAGTGGATTATTTTTTCGCTACAAATACTTTAACATTTGCACTATTTGTTAGAAAATGCCATATTTTAACATTAACCAATATACAAAGTGAGCATATTGACCTGAATTCAAAAGAATCATATTTGCAAAATGCTGCACATATTGCAATAAGTGATACAAGAATATAATGGGAAATATATATTTTTTTCAGTTACAAATGTTCAATGTTTGACACTCTTGTTACACGGCATACATCCAATCTGAAATCTCGTTCGTTCCAAATATTTTGTAAAATCACTCTGTCAATGGTATTGAATACTACAAAAATGCATTATTTAAGTTCTGGTAGTGTTTTCTGCACGATTGCTACATTAACAAAGTCTTGTGTCAATGATTTTTTGCGGGGTTACAGTGAAAGATAGCAGACAAAATAATACGTTACAAAATGTTTTAAACGAATTGGAATACAGTTGGGACGTAACAAGAAGGTCACACATCGGACAATGGTAACTTAAGAAAAAACTTTGTATTTATCTTTAATCCATGTATCTCTTATTGTAATATATGTAGTAGTTTTGAAAGCCATATCACTGACTCACCATCCCGCCCAAAGACACTCGGAAATAAATACAAAATGACAGGACCGTCTCTACAGCAACATTGGTGGGAACTGTGGTTGAGTCCTAAAGGCCATCACCAATCACAGTACACAACTCCTCGTAGGAAGTGCGTCCCATCATCGATGAGTGGAGTCAGATCCCCCGCCTTTCTTGTAAAAAAACGGGTTGGTGAGATGCATCCACCAGGCCAGAAGCATCTCAACCCCAATTACAAGGTGTCCACGGCTGGAAGCAGTAATTTCGAAAACATTATTTTTTAAATTCGGATACATCATTTGTACTCACCCTGCATTATAAATAAATTATAATCCTGCAGGTTAATATAAAAATGCAATTACTTCATAATAATGGTCTTTGCCAATAAACTTTGCTAAAAGAATTAGAAATGTAAATGCAATGAAACCAGGAGCATTCAACATTATTAATAAATCTATTCGAGACCGAGAAAAGATGTATTTAACTAAGCCATCAACAAAAACCAGAAAAATCTCCCCTCTTTATAGCTTAGAGAAAGGTAAAAATGAAATGCTACCTGAAAAATGAACTTTTGCCCGGTGGCGCAACGAAGGACTTGCGTTAGTCCCAACGGGACGGGGCTTACGAAGGAGATTTTCTGAGCAAATGTCTCAGACCTCAATTCCAAGGAAGGAGAACTCTCCTCTGAAGATAAAATGAAGGAGCAAACAAAGGCAACAGCAGGAACAGGTTGCGCAACTAAAAATAAATCAACAATGACTTTTGTACGTAAAAGTCCTTTCTTTTAAGAGAATGACACATTTATTTTGGACTTGCAACTGGAACAAAGTAGGAAATAAAACTCGTTACTTCGCTTTCTTTGTTATATGGTTCGGCTTAAGATACTTGAACGGGGAATCAAATTTATTTTCTTCATTTTCTAACTCATAAAACGAGACATTAACTCTAAAAAAGAAGCAGATATAAAGAAATTTGAAACAAGTGAGCTAAAGCACGAAAATAAAGGATTACAGAATTTATTTTATTAAATGCTGAAATCCATGCAAAAAGTTAATAAGAGACAAATAATTGGTCAATTTTGATTAACGTGCAAGTGATAATTATCATTAACTGCAAAAGGAATGGGTGTTTTTTATTAAACGATCATTTGAAGGAATATAATTTCTAAGTAACTTTATTTTAAACCTATTGTTCATAATGTGATTGTTTTGGAAAAAAGAATTTTCAATATTTGTACTAGTTCTAATTGTTTTTATGACAGAAAAAAATTATAACATAGTTTGCCAATAATTAATGTTACTTGTAAAAAATGGAAAATAAATAAAATTGCATGATGAATTATAATTTTAAATGAATTATAATTGATTTTATTATATTATTTATTAAGAGATAATTTAAGTTGATTTTCTTGATGGCTTTTGGATCCATGTATTAGAAGATTCGGATATAATAGAGTATGTATCATTAAAGCATTTTCGAAATTTCAAACATTATATTGGATAATTTACGATTCAGACAATAAAATACTGGATATCATAGAAAGCACTGAAAACATTCAAAAAGTATAAATTAATGACCAGACACTCTTCTACGTGTGGTCAGATAATACCTGATAGTGATAAATTGGGCAGCTATAAGGGATGAATTCTTTTTACAGACGGCACGTTGCATGTGCACAGTAATTGCACATGCTCAATTTCACAATAGGTCAACTTCTTAAAAATTCCAGTTACATACATTTCATAGTGAAAGTACATGGATTTTTGTGTTTAGCTTTATTATTACCAACCTACAGTATAATAAATTTTGGCATATTTGTTGTGTCTAGAGAGGCGATTGAATGATCAGCAGAAACACGTTGGGCAACTAAAAATAAATGAACAATGGCCATTCTACATGAAAGACTAACTACAGAACAAAAAAGAAAAGCACATTATGTGGTCAAACTTTTTGATCATATTAGTCATCTTAAAATTTCTATACAATTACATGTTCATTTTCCTAAACAGAAGTTTAAAATACTACAGTTAAAAACTAGCCCTTTTATATCAGCTTAACGTTTCGATTATTTTAGCCATTTTAAGATTTGTAAACTGTTACATTTTCATTGTATTCCGACAGTAGTTTAAATGACAAGAGTTTAAATCTAACTATTGTTTTTGAGATTAGCAACTTATAGCTTGTCCATTGGCTCATCCAGTAGTAAACTTATTAGTATTTATTTGTACAGGTGTGTAAGCATTCTCTAGGACCCAAAACAGTTCCCTTCAATTTAGATATTTTGTTAAAAAAATGCTTGTTATCAAATATATTTTCCTAAAAATTCTGATGATTCTTTTCATATAATATTTTGGTTACATTAAGTTTTTAGTCAATTTTAGAATATATTTAATTTATTGTTTCGTAACTTTATTGTATTTCCTAAGCAGGCATAAATGTTTAATTTCACTTTAAATTTAAATTTCTTTTAAATTCATAGTTTCTAGTCTTTTCAAATAAATACAGTGCAGTTCTAGTTTCTTATACGTTTCGTATTTTTGAAATAGAGCCGAGAAAACGAAACCTTTTTGGAAAAAGCTGGTATTTGAGGTAATAACCTCAATATCGGTTTGTGGATTTACCACTGGGGTGAAAACGGAAATGTGAATTATCTCACTGGTTTGGATACGAAAACTAGAGAACATGTTCCCTGATTTAAACCACTGATCAAATTTCATCATGTTTTAAAATTTGATTAGAGGTTTTTAGATACCAAGGGTAAAAGTTTGCAATTTGTCTATTACGTCTCACTTTTGAAAGAAATTTCAAATATATTACTTCACTATAAGTTCTCTAAAAGAATAAGGCTTGCCAGTCCTAATCATTGAACTGATGTTGCCAATTTTTATATCTGCTTATAACATTAACTTTTACACAAATGCTTTATGCAAAAACTTTTACATTCTCCGTTCAGTAGTCATATATCACATTTTGTCACTCATGAGAATATTTGATTGAAAAATTAAAACTTAATGAAGAAAACTAAATGCTGTGAATTTGAATATTTTTTTCAGTTTTAATTCATTATTAAATTTCAACACTTAGCCCTCGTATTTAAGCAATTGAAATGCTCCATTAGTTTAAATAAAATTTAGAATAATTGATGCACTATGATAAGATTTACTTAATCAAAGTTAATGGACTTGATTAAATTAATGCTTCTTAATATGGTGCCTATCAAGTTCGTTGCCGAAAGTGTAAAATAATATAATAACTTTGAGCAATCTACAAAGTCTTTGTTAGCAAGTTGGTTGAATTATCTTTACATCACATCCAATTACTGGTTTGAATTTCGAATAAAGAAATCTTCACTTTTCAACTTAATATAATTTTTAATAACTTTAACATAACTAATAATTCATAATTTTTCTACCAGGCAACAAGAAAACTGAGATATTTGCATTTGCGTAAGGAAAAGCAAGACATTTGATCCATAAAATCCAGACTACTCGTAGACAGCCATCACATCTAATATCAAAGGAGCCATTTCCGTCACATCAGCGGGCCCTCTCATTAAAAGTTTCACTAGTGTGGCTCATTTAAAGTTATCCAAATGAGATATAATTAAGCAAGGAAAATTTTTGAAGGGAAAATTTTCATTAAATAATTTGCTGTGACGAATAAAACAGGCATGTATAACGAGAAAAGAAATAATAAGTAATTAACATTAAGAACTTGTAAAATAAATCTAATATAAAGCGTTTATTAACAAATTAAGATGTAGAAAATATATTTTTTTCTGAGAAATTTAGAGGACAAAGAAAAAAATTGTAAAATTGCGAAGCATTTATAAAAATAAGCTAAATATATGTAAAACTAATGCATGCATAAATGTTAAAATAACTCCCCGAATTATTTATTTAAAAAAATCAGATTTCATTTTGGACTAAAAGCTCAGGATTGTGATAATGGCAACAAGGGATTCTTTGTCACATAAATATTGCTTTTTCAATTCACTTTAATTGATAATGCTTTTCTGTATTAGTGCAAAAAAACATTTTAATCTGATGTAAAAACGAATTGATCTCCTGTGAAGTATAAATTTTAAGTCATATTAATTATGTTTTCTGCCTCTTAATTGGTTGCTTAGACCATCTGAAGGAACATTTCCGGTGGAAAGTATGTACCGTCATCGATAAGCGATAGCCGTCTATCCTTTCTGTACTCAGCCAAGCAAAGGGACCCATCTTCAAACTAAATATTTCCATGCTTATTTCTGATCTACCCTCCTCCCCCAGATTCCGAATCATAAAAATCATGGTTTAGTCAATTAAAGGGACAAAACTTTAAATATTTACAAAATGTACAAAGATGACAATAAAAATAAATAAAAAATGAAATAAATTGAACAATGATAAAACAATGAAAATAATTAAAAGGATTGTGAATGGAACGATAAATGTTTTGTTAAAAAATTTGAATGATATATATTACATTAATTTTACTTTCAGAATAAGGAACTATGGTTTATGAGGGAGGGATATGTACAGATGTGTATGAATGCTCAGTTCTTTTAGAGTTCAAATAAATTCAATTCATGGTTTTTAAATAAGACTGATGTTACCAAACCCCATGTGTAACTTTGGTCCTCACAGGCAGACAGCAGATACGGTTTTAAATATTTTACGCATTGGACAAAATCTGTTACGATTGCTCGTGCCAAATGTTTTTTATTTATTTTTCAAATGTCTGTCACTCCATTTTCTTATTTGATAATACACCTCAACTTCAACATTTTGTGTTTTTAAATATGTGGCAAATGTTTTTTTTTCCAAAAGTATTTCACACCACTATATTTCTTGCTTGATAATGTGCCTCAAATTCAATTCTGCATTTTTAAAGTAAATAAAGTTTTATCATTTAAAAAAAATCTTGGTTACATTTTAGAGTTCCTTCAAGCATTCCCTTCGTTGACATTTTTAAAATGATATAGTTTTGCCAACTTTTTGGCCCAGTATAGTCAACATCAGGGTTCTTACGTCTGAAAAAATACCAAACAGGGGAATTATATAAACTTTAAGCCACTGTTTGTATTAAATTATTAGAAATCTTAGAAATGTGAACAGTGACTGGAGTGACACATTGTTTTAATCTCCTAGCAATTCGGAAAGTCATCCCTTTGATGTTCTATAGTCAGACGATAAAGAAAACTTTCGTTCTTTAAAGAATACTCTTTGTTTATGAAAGAAACTCTACTTTCACATAATCATCAAAAGAATTTCGTTCCCAGAAAGTAAGTTTACGTACACGTTGAAGAAAAACGGATTCCTTTGAAGCATTTATACGTCCGATTCTGGTCCAAAGTCTTGAGCTTTCGTTTACGTAAAGATAAAATTCCCATTTCCCAAGCCGGTATCCTGATGCCTAACTTCGATTCCTTTTTTTTGTGCTTGAAATACTTTCATCTACTCTTCGGATCCTTCCTTGAGATATGTGAAAACCATTCTACTTGGTTTTGCGAGATGCAAAAATAAATCTAAACTTATCGGTATTTTCTCTTCTATATTATTTGCCATAAATATTTATGCTCAATATTTTTAAAGTATTATTCAGTCAATGTTCAGAAAAATACTTCAATTTACTAAGATCATAAGACATATATTACAAAATGAGAAGGTGCCATAAAAGCTGAAAATGCAAGGCCCAGAAATCTGATGCATTCTGATAATCCACACCATAAAACCTTCTGGTTCAAAGAAATTTCATCTTTGAATGCCACAACTCTAAACGCTACATGCATGAAATTTCATTTATTTCAGAATGTCTAATACTTTTTAAAGGGGAATCACGCTTTTAAAATTCTTTGTCTGCAATTTCCTGTGCTTGTAAATTCAAAACATATTTTCATTACAAATTTTATATTAAAAAGGATAGATTTGAATCGAATTTCAAGCATATTCATTTATGGTTTGATCCTCTGTTAATGCGAAGTAGAAGATGAATGAATTATAGTGGGATATTCATTCCTAAGTTTTAGAATCTTACCTATTCTGTACGTCAACTTCTTTTATTTTTACTTTGTATATGTGAACACTGTAACTTGCAAGCACTATAAATAAAATAAGCAGAATTAGTTGCTGTTACTTACGGCACTTCACAAATCCACTGGTGGAAAGCTGCCAGCCATTATAGCAGAAATGAGCGTCTCTTGTTTGTTTGGTACTGCCAGCTAGGGTCAAGAGGACGGCTTGACTACTTCACACTCGCTTGCACAACCCCTTTTCACAGAGGGACACATTAATACCACTCACAGACAGAACACAGAAGAACAACTGAGTATCGAACCCGGAACTCCCAGATCATAGGAAAGACACGCAACCCCTATGCCAGGACGCCTGCAGTACAATAAGTAAAAATTGTAATTGAAATCTGTCACCAAAATAAAGAGGAGCATGAGATATAGATAATCCATTAATGTTTATATCATGATTGAATCGTCAACACATATTTTGAACCAAATTTATGTTGATGGTGAGCTGTTCCTACACAATAATGGCTCGTTTTTATGAACAAATATTTTAATAACAACAGGGGACGTTCACAACAAGTAGGGACAATGACAAGCAATTAAAGCGGGTAGAAATTGAAGACAAAACATCGTTGGGCATAAGCCCTTTTTGGATTCTTTCAGCACATCGTTCGTAACTGCTCTTTCTCTCTTCTTCTACTTCTACTTCTGCTTCTACTGGCGCCAAAGTTCGCAGTTGCAGTTGCAGTTAGGAGTTACAGGGAGAAGTTGTAGTGTTTGAGCGTGAGGCTAGATGGTGGTTGCTCTGGTTGGGCATAACATTTATTGGATAGGATTCTTAAATGGATAATTTATTTTTCTGCCTATGCTACTAAACCGAATATAAACCGTACAAGATTGTGAAAATATGTGAAATAAGTAATTAATGAACTATTCAGCTAGGAAACAGTTCCTATCTCCTCCGATTACAAGGACCGTCTTTGCAAGATGCCAGATTTCCTCTCCAATTACTATGCTCTCTTTCGCCAGACTCCCTCCACTATTTTTCAATGCCGGATGCCATTGACTTTTCAAAGAGATGTTTCTCTTTTTTGTTTTGGCATCCCACTTTTCTGAGTACCCTCTTTGTATTAGCTATCTTTATCTTTTATTTCTTAAACAAAGTGGATTTCCGGTCAGCCTCTTTCCAAGTTTTCACCTGTATCTTTAAAAAAATGCTGAGATTTGCTACATAGACTTTAAAAAACATTGTTATCACTGCCTCTCATATTGCGCTTTTCCATGTTAAGTTCTGTTTTTATAAAACTAATATTAAAAAAACTATTGAAAAATAAATTAAATAAAAATATAATTTATTAATGCTTTAAAGAGTATTCATTTTCATTTTAATTATTTATAACTTTTATCTGTAATTATAATTAACTATTGAAAATAATCTTGAATGGTGTTTTTTTAAAAATTAATTATTAGATGGTGCCACTCGGGTAGGATAAAATGAATATATGTGGCTCCACACTATTATCACGGGCAAATATACGCCATAATAGTATTTGTCTAATAATTTTCTTCTCTTATCTCTACTAAACTTTTTCTTCGTATTTACATTAAAAAATACACAAAATTCATCGTTTCCATGTTTTAATTTGAACCTACTTTATATTTTTCTTTTTTAACTTTACAATTTTTATCAATAATTCTATTTCATATAAAATCCACCATTCAATTACATATGAAATTTTTGAAAATAATATCTCAAAGCTTGGCCAATTTATTGTCGGTTAACAAGTTTTGTTATCACGCAAGGCTTGGATTCCTTTCAAAA
>JAPMOQ010000978.1:181640-251640 GCA_026543055.1 Argiope trifasciata | reverse complement strand
TATTCAAAATATGGGGAAACGGATTTCACGAAAAAAAAATTAGTTCCTGAAATCACCGATAGGTGGCGCTGCACAACTGGAACTATGATCAAAAGACACAAATAATAATAAAAATTAAAATGTTTATGCGGAATGGAATGCTTCCATGCTTCCTTTTTAATTTTTCTGCCCCTTATGGAAAATAAAAATAGTAAAGAAGCTAGAACTCCCGTTGTAACTGCAATTTCATACTGTAACCAGAAAAATTTGCATAAAGCATGGTTAGAAGCCATGTTCTGGGTATAAAAGAAGTTAAAAGGTGGGGAATGTCATTCTTATTAGTGATGGCTGTCACGCTGCCAGAACGCGCTTTGCTTGTGAAGTTGTTTTACGAGAATAAAGGAAATGCTCCAGCAGCACTTCGAGAGTTTCGCCGACTTAAGGATTTGCGTAAGGGACCATTGCTTCCACAAGCTCTCAGGAGAATGATCGCTCGATTCGAGGAAACTGGACATCTTGGAGTTCAGCCTGGTCGAGGACGCAAACCGGTTCGTTCAGATGTCGTTGAAGATGTTGCCACCGGTATTGTTGAACAGTCAATGGATAATGTTTTAGGCTGCAGTAGTGCACGTGCAGTGTCACGACACTTGGGTGTTCTCTATAGCACAGTGTGGAACGTACTCAGAAAAATGGTGCATTGTTTCCCGTACAAAATCCGCCCTAATCAACAATTGCTGGCCACAGACAGGGAGATGCGACTGACCTTTGCATTGACATTTCTTGCTAGAGTTGAAGTGGATGCATCGTGGCCGTGGCAGATTCTGTGGAGCGATGAGGCCCATTTCCACCTCAGTGGAACAGTGAACACCCATAACTGTCGCATATGGGACACGACAAACCCCCGTACCTTCCAAGAGATTCCACTCCACTCACCGAAAGTTACAGTCTGGTGTGGATTCACAGCCACATTCATCCTTGGACCGTTCTTTTTCGAAGAGGTTACTTCAAATGGCCTTGAGACATGTACCGTGACGGCCAACAGGTACAAAAGGATGCTCGAAACATTTGTTGTACCCCATTTGCAGCAGCGCCAATGCCTTGACACCATTACTTTTATGCAAGATGGAGCACCTCCACACATTGGACTCCCTGTGCAACAGTTTCTTCGCCAACATTTCACCACTGACAGAATAATCAGTCGCGCGTTTCCGACAACTTGGCCATCTCGTTCACCGGATCTTAATCCGTGTGATTTTTGGCTTTGGGGACACTTAAAAAACCTTGTTTATCGAGAACGTCTGATAACCTTGGCAGATTTGAAAGAGAGTATCAGTCTGCATGTGAGAAGCATCTCAGATGACCAGTTACGATCCGCAGTTGAACAAGCTGTCCACAGACTTCACATTTTACATCTTCAGGAAGGGAACCATATTGAGCAGCATTCCCTGCATCGATAACGTCCTTGTTTCATGTATGCTTGGTACTTTCAAATAAAATGTGTTTAAAACGTGTTTTTGTGTCTTTTCAGCATACGTCCAGTGGTACAGCGCCACCTATCGGTGATTTCTGGAACTAAATTTTTTTTTCGTGAAATCCGTTTCCCCATTTTTTGAATAGTATGTCCACAAATTTTCAAGCCTTTACACTGAGTAGTTCGATATCCAGGGAGGTCAGAGTAGGGGTGTTTTATTTCTGGCCACCCGGTATAAATACACATTTTTTACTGTTGGAACTCTGATTCCAACAAAATATTTTCCGTTCATTGTCCATTTTTGCATACTTCCATCTGAAATAATAAAATGGTAGACTCCACTTATGAGCGAAGTATGTGCTTGGAAGTATCAATCAAATATTATTCGTCTCATGTAAAATTCTTGTAATATCTCGTTGAAGCTGATAATACTTGAAAATATCTACCAAACATTCATTACATCATGTAAACGTCTTGTAGTATTTCGTCTTTGCTGATGATGCTTGGAAATATTTGCTACTAAATATTTATTACATCTTGTAAAACACTCGAATATCACATCTTAACAGATGATGCTCGGAAATATCAACTAAATATTCATTACATCATGTAAACTTTTTGTAGTATCACGTCTTAGCTGATGATTGAAATTTCCTTCAGAGTCAAAATTAGTACGGATTAAAGATTCGAAACTGGAAGAAATATAGCATACAAAGTGTGATTGAAGATCTGTCATACCAACAAAGGTAATTATACTGTTCTGTGAACAACCATACCACGGCACCTTGTTTTTTAATTCTTTGTAAAGACAGGGACCCTGAATAAATTATTCAAAAAAATTCATTATAATGGCTTTACTCTCGGTGAATGTCGTGGAACTTTTATTCATCTTCAGATTTTGTGAACCAAATATGAGACATTTTTGAACATTCATTGGACAATTTGCTTTACACTGAATATGCATGGTATTTTCCGAATGAAAATTAGCTTAACTTTCAAGGCAGTGTTCTATAGCTGATATAAACTGATTTCCCAGAAAGGAGCCCCAGTCATTGATAGCGCGGTCATTGATGCCTAAATACGTGGAAACATCTGTTGATCGAGAGGAAGTATACACAGATAAAATTAAAGGATATTTCATTGATTCGTATAGATAATCGGAAAAGGACTGTAAACGCATTTTTGCTGTGGCCTTGCAATATACCATGACTGAACTGAAATTTCGAAAGTGTTTCCTTTTTAAATTGGGCATCAATCTTCTACTTTTGTTTGAACCTACCTTATTCAAAATCAACTGATAATGACCCTATTTCTACAAATTTCATTAAGTTTTCTTTTATTAAAACTATTTAAATCAACTTTGAAATTATAGTATATAATATTATAGTATTTATTATTGAACATGTAAGGTAAATTCCGAGAACGATGAAATTAAGTCCACTATAAGTGAATGAAAATTTTACAAGCATTTTTTTGCATAAATGTTACAAGTCAATAATGAAAGGAAAAAAATGAAGGCGAGCAGGAATTTTTTGTTTGAATACACCTATCAGTCACTTTCCTCATTCTTTTATTACGTCATCATTAAAATTTCATGATTTTTTTATTCACAGATATAATTGTAATTAGCTATGTACAACAGAGTTTTAATTTTGAGTAATCTTTACCAGCTTGTAAAGACAGAAATAAACGCAAATTTTGAAATGTTTTTAAAATTAAATTTTTAGAAAATTCTCAATTATATTTTAAATTTGAAAATAAATAATTTCGGTGCACAATAAGAATGTGCAATGGTGGTTGAAAAAATATATACTCAATATAAGATAATGATGGCAATCATTTTTCTTGTTAAGATATATAGTCGGGATTAACATTATGTGCCAATATTGGCGTTTCACGATAATAACTTAATGTATATCATCTGAGAATAATGAACATTTATCACAAAATGTAATTGAAATTTTTTGATAGAATTTCAAATTACTTCTTCATGATTCTGTAACTTTTTATATGATGCTGTATGGGAAGTTACTAAACTTTTGCTTTTAACAGTGGCATTCTTGAAAATAAAAGCTTTGCTTTTAATGCTTGAAATGAAAATGTGGTAAATTATATATAACAGAGATAGATTCATGAAATAAATATTTTGAATGCAATATTGACTTTTTATTTAATTGTCATGTATTATTATTATTATTACTAGTGAATGAAAGCGAAAAAAGTTTTCAAATAATAATGGAATCATATCAGAATAGTTCTTCAACGTTTTTATGCATACACGTGTATCAGGTGATATATAATATGCATTTATATATAAAAAAGACAGATGCATTGAATATGTATGAATTAGTTCAGATATTTTACTTTATTCCTTAAATAAAGATTCAATTTCTAAAATTAAATTCTAATTTTTTAAAAATATAACCTAAATAGCATAGTCTCGAAGTTAGGACTATCAGCATTTTGAGCATGTTTAATTAGTGGCAATCTCATGAATGATTCTTTAGTCGTTTCTTGTCCAAATAAAAAACATTTGGTTAAGACTGGAAAAACAAATAAATAGTTTTATAATGCTAATTAACTTGATTAATAAGATTTGAAATTATTCTTCATTTTTAAAAATGTATTTCATCTTAAATAAATATTAATAGGATTTTAATATTGTTCTTACCTACTTAAAAAATTAGATTGGATATAATTAAGGGTGGTTGGTTTTGGGGGCTAGGTTTTATTGGTGCAAGAGCCCTTTCTGATTATACAGCGCCAGGCGTATGGTCGATAAACATGATCCACAGAAAACGAATCATTTAAAGAAATTCCGAGATGAATGGGCAGAAACAGTAACTGATATATTTGAAAGTTCTTTCATTTTAATAATATGTTGGGACAGCTTACAAGAACATACTTCTACCAGTAAATCATCGTATCTGACCTTCTTAGAGCGTTTGACTTCACCTAAAGTAATAGTAATGACCTATTGTGCCTAAAAGGGGGAAACAGATGGAAATTATTCATTAGTGTCTGATGATCTTCTAATTACAAAAGAGTTGAGAAATTTGTTGATGTTGTGGTGTTGGTAATAATTTGTTGCCCAACAAAGGGAGCCTGTTTGGTTTTACCCATAGGACATTCATTTAATTTCAGGTCCGACGGCATCTCCTTAACCACGGAGCCTAACAAAGGAAGGCATCCACAGGCTCAATATAATACAGACAGCTGGTTGTTAAAAACAAAACAAAAATGGTCAAAGCAGCCCAATACTCCTCTTTTTACCACAATCAGACATTTTAGGGCATTTAATTTCATTTTTTTTTCACTCATAATTAAAAAAAAACTCTTTATGCCTTTAAAGTGTAATTGAAATACTAAAATCCTTTTAGTTGCAAAATTAAGGTTTTATTAAAACTCAATTTTTACTGCGCTATGACTTTAGAAATTAATTTCAATGTGACACAGTTTTTGTTCTTAATTAATTACTTTACTAATGGAGGGCAACATGGAAATTCGATGTTTTTGGAAAAACAGTAGAAAGGTTGAGATGCCATAAGATAAACGTACATTTTTTTTCTAAAAATAATTCCATTCGTTTTCAATTTCAATCGGCTTTTCATATGCTCTATTAAATAGTTCGAAATTCCTAATTAATGGTGAATACTAGTGAAAAAACATTAATTGTGTTCTACTACTTTTGACAAAATTAGTTGGAGATTCAGTTTTTAAGAAAATTCCGATTTAGTACTGAATATGCGCATTTTTTACAATCTTTTAACTTTGATTTTAAATAAATTACTTTTTTATAAATTCGAAAAAGAATTTTAGAGCACGCTTTAATATTATTTCACTTATTATTTCTGTAAATATTTCTGTACATGGATTTCTATAAGACATCGACGGATGGAGTTGTGCATTAGCTGTCGAAACCCCGCCCATTTGGATGAGTTACGTTAGGCGACTGCAGCGCCAATTGTAATTCAGTAGATATTGAATATTCGAACCGAAAGGTTCAATTTGTAATGTGTACCTGATATTGTTATGTGTTGAGGTGTATTGAGTGTGTTTTCTTTGTGATGTGTGTGTGTCTGTGTTATGAAAAGAAATAAACGTCGTAATAACGTTTAAACCGTTCATGGATTGTATTATTGACATTTCTCTACATACCGGCGTCCCAAAATGATATAGGTAAGTGAAATATCTTACCTTTTTATTGATTTATTATCAGATTTTTAAAAGTAAATTTGATATTTGGCGCCCGAACAGGGACTGCCATTATTGATATAGAGAAATTTTTATTGACTTTTTGAGAGGTTTTATATGTATTGTTTACATTGATCTGTAATGAAAAAGAAATAGACGCTACATATTAAAACCAATAGAAAACACACACACTCACATATTTAAAGCTGAGATAAACGATAAAAACACATTTATTGATATGGCCGAGGACGAGTTAAACAGATTGAAAAGGAGACGAGGCGCGGTCAGAGCATCGATCACCAAACACATAGCAAAAATAGAAAACGATCTAATTTCCCCAGACATTGCTGTCTGTGAATTAGAAGAAGCACTAGAAATTTTATACAACAAAATTGAGGAGTTAAAAACTCTCGATGCTCAAATAGGAAACCTCATTAAAGTAGAGGATATTGATGAAGAATATAAATTAGTCGAAGAATACCAAGACAAAATAACTAAAATAAAATTTAAAACGTTGCGATTCATAAAGAATTTAAATAAAGAAACTGTGTCAAATACTTCTTCCAATGAAATAATATCTCAAAATTCTACTTCTTTCATTCAAGGAATGGAAAAAGATCGCGTGAAATTACCAAAATTGACAATTCCAAAATATTATGGTGATGTCGCAGAATGGACAAATTTCTGGAATTGCTTTGATTCTTCAATCAATAAAAACGAAAATTTGAGCAAAATAGACAAATTCATTTATTTGAGATCATTGTTAGCGGGGCCGGCTCTTAGCGTTATAGATGGCCTTTCGTTAAAAAATGAGCATTACGACGACGCAATAAAGCTCTTAAAGCAACGTTTTGGAAATGAAGAAATTTTAATTAATGTTTTTATTGAAAAACTCATTCATACGCCCCCACTAAAGAACTCCAATGATGTCAAAACATTCCGAAACATGGTTGATCATATTCAGAAAAATATAAGAAGCTTGGAATGTTTATCAGTTAAGAAGGAAACATATTCGAACATTTTAGTTCCTATTTTAACAAAATTGTTACCCAAAGATTTGTTGTTAGAGTTTAATAAAAGAACCAAAAGCGCTACACTGTCTGTAATTGATGAGCTATTGGAATTTCTATCCTCTCAACTAATAGCAAGAGAAATAACGTACATAAATATAAATCCATTTCCTCAGGAAGTCAAAACACATAGAATGAGTAATACCAATCCAAGGTCACAAGGTCAGACTGCATCTGCTTTAATAAACGAATCGTCGCCAGAAGAAAAAATATTAAAAGAAAATAAAAAATGCATATTTTGTAAATCTCATGAACATTGCTCTGCTTCATGCGATAGTGGCCTAAGCATCGAGGACAAAATTGATATATGTAAGGCGTCTGGCTCTTGTTTTCGTTGCTTAAATGATAAAATAAAAATAAGACATTTGTCATCCAATTGTAGGGCAAAATTGAAATGCGGTTTTTGCTCTGGGAGACACGTTACCATCATGTGTTTCCGGGAACAAAAAATAAAGAAAAAAAATGTTTCGGATATTTCTAATAATAAAACAGACAAGGATTACGTTTTAGGAAATTCTACTGGGGGGGAGAAAATTATGTTACAAACACTTGTAGTTAATGTTTCGGGGGGAAGAAAAAATCATTTGATTCGAATGTTGATAGATACTGGCTGTTCTGCCAGTTATCTATCGGCATTTGCTGTGCAGAAACTTGAATTAAAGAGCCTTGGACAGGAAATTATTGTTCATGGTCTATTTGGAGGGATAAAGAAAAAAGAATCGCATAAAAAATATGTCATCAATTTAAACAGTTTGGATAATAGTTTTTCTTGCACTTTAAATGTTTTGGAACAAAAAACGATCTGTACACCGATTCCGAAATTGGATAATAAGAAAATTATTGACTCATTTAAAGCGCACGGAATTTATCCAAGTGATTTAACTGTAAATGAAAACTTATGTTTATTTGATAAAGATGCAAATGAGATTCACGGATTGATTGGCGCGAACTATGCCGGGGAATTATTTACAGGAGAAATAAAAAAATTAACAAATGGACTTGTAGCCATGCAGACCAAATTGGGTTGGACGTTAATGGGGAAAACGGGTGAGAATCTTGGCGCGGATGAAGCGCTTTTGTCCCTTCATGTTAGTGACTCCAAAATTTGTGACTTATGGTCGCTTGATTCTCTCGGAATTACGGAGCCGAATATTTCTCAAACGCGAGCGGAAATTGAACAAACAGCAACAGATCATTTTGTTCGTTCGTTAAAAAGGGATGAAGACGGTAGGTATCAGGTGACACTCCCCTGGTTAGAAGTTCATCCTGATTTGCCAGACAATAGAAACGTTGCTGAAAGGAGGTTAAAATCTTGCGTTAAAGCTCTTCAAAAAAGAAATTGTCTACAAGAATACGAAAACGTATTCAAAGAATGGGAAGCTGAAAAATTAATTGAACCTGTTGATGCGGAAGAATTAATTAAAGAAAAGGGGCATTATTTACCTCATCGTCCGGTTTTTAAAGAAAACTCTACTACAAAAATTCGTCCGGTGTTTGACGGCTCTGCAAGGGATAGGCAAAATTCGGTTTGCTTGAACCAATGTATTGAAAAGGGGCCAAACAACTTAGTACTGATCCCTAAACTGATTAATAACTTTAGACTAGGGAAATTTGGGGTTATATCGGATATTCGCCGAGCTTTTCAACAAATAAAAGTTGATCCCTCAGACAAGAAATTCCTACGATTCTTATGGTGGGAGGAGGGTGATCCTAAGAGGCTTATCGTATATTCTCATTGTCGAGTTGTTTTTGGCGTAAATGCCAGCCCATTTTTACTCGCCGCAACTATCAATTATCACTTAGAAAATGTAGAGGAATCAAAAAGAGAAACAGCTCTAAAACTTAGAAATTCTATGTATGTTGATAATTGCGTTGCTAGTATGGATACTATCGAAGAAGTTAATTCCTTCATTTCAATATCAAAAGATATAATGGCATCTGCACAGTTTGATCTTAGGGGTTGGAGGCATAACAGGCCGGAAAATGATGAGGAAATTTCGGTTTTGAACATGTCGGAAGAAGATTATAAAGAAATCGTTTCAGTCTTAGGACTTAAATGGAATTTGAACAGTGATACTTTATCTTGTGAGATAAAGGAAGAAAATCAATTTTTCCTCAGTAAACGATCCGTTTTATCATTGCTAAGTCGAATTTTTGATCCCATTGGGTTTACTTGCCCTGTTACTCTAATACCCAAGTTAATCTTGCAGGAATGTTGGAAGGAAAAAATTAATTGGGATACAGAACTTAATCAAAATTTAGGGAAAAGATTTCTAAAATGGGCTAGTGAATTAAAATATCTGAATGAAATCGAAATTCCGCGACGAATACCCGAAATAGATGAGAATACGTCCTTGCATGTGTTTGTGGACGCGAGTAAGTCTGCTTACGCGGCTTCGATTTTTGTCAGAAACGTTAAAGATGGAATAGTTAACTGCCAACTATTGCAAGCTAGATCGAAGGTAGCTCCCCTAAAACCGATAACAATACCCAGACTAGAAATCCTTGCGTGTACTATCGGAGCCAGACTGTCTTACACTGTTAAGGAAGATCTAAATTTAAAGAACTTGCCGACTTTCTTTTATACTGACTCAATGAACGCTTTGTACTGGATAACAAAGACTGACAATTGGGCCACGTTCGTTGCAAACAGAGTAAATGAGATTAGAAAGTTAACTAATATTGAAGATTGGCGGCATATTCAAGGTAAATATAACCCTGCGGATTTGCCTTCACGGGGATGCAATCCCAAAGATTTGTTGAAATCCCAATGGTGGGAGGGACCTGAGTGGTTAAAGCTCCCGGTCGAAGATTGGCCAGCTAGTGAACTTTCTCCAGATATTGAAGTCGTTCTTTCAGAACGGAAAAGGACTGTGATATCAGCAATAAACATAACGTCCAATCGATTTGAAGTTTTCCAGAAAATATCGTCCTTCAATAAGATCGTACGAATCTTTTCCTACGTCTTACGATTTTGTAAAAACTTACAAAGAAATCCTAGAGATAGAAAGAAGGGAAAATTAGAAGTAGAAGAAATAGAAACTTCCGAAAAATTCGTATTAAAGGAAGTACAAAGAGAATCTTTCACCGATGACAAACTGAATTTTCGTACTATTAAGGGCATTGATGGTCTAATACGCGTTGAGACTAGAATAACATCAAGAAAAGACTTGGAAACTTTTCGTTTCCCCATTTTGTTGCCAAGCAATCACGAGATAGTTAAGAAACTGATAATGGACAAACATATCGAACTGCATCATGCCGGTACCCAAACGTTGATGTCACACCTCCGCGAATTCTATTGGATAGTGAAAAGCCGAAAGACTGTTCGAGATACTATCAGACATTGTACAAAGTGCAAAAGATTTTTCTCAAAACCTTTAGAAACTGTGAGCATCCCACTCCCAGAAGATCGGGTCAGGGATGCGGCTGTGTTTGAAATAATAGGTGTGGACTTATGTGGACCTTTCTTTGTAAAAGGAGATAAAAAGTGTTGGGTGGTACTAATCACCTGTGCCATCTACCGAGCTGTGCATCTGGAGATTGTGTCATCTCTATCCACCGACCATTTTATAATGGCCTTTCGCCGATTTATTTCTCGAAGAGGACACCCATCAGTGGTGTATTCGGATAATGGTAGCAATCTTGTAGGAACAGCAAATCTCTTCAAGAGCATAGATTGGGGTAAAGTTGAAGATTTTGCTCTAGGTAAAAGAATTATTTGGAAATTCAATCCCCCCTCCGCCCCTTGGTGGGGAGGTTTCTTTGAGAGACTTGTGGGAATGTTAAAAGTTATTCTCAGAAAAGTTCTAGGAAAAGCTTATTTGAATGATGAAGAGTTAACTACAGTGCTGTGCGAAGCCGAGGGAATGATAAACTCTCGACCGTTAACTTACGTTTCGGAAGATCCCAACGACCTATCAGCACTTACACCTTCTATGTTTCTACATGAAATTAAAGAGGTTGGTGTGCCAGAACTCGATGCTCTTGATTCCAAAAAATTGAACAAGAGATATCTCTATCGATTGAAATTACGCAAAGATCTGAAATTACGTTTCAGAAACGAATATTTAGGACTGCTCAAAGATTATTCCAAAGTCAAAAGAGAGTCCTCAATCAAGGAAGGAGATCTTGTTCTCGTCGGAGATTCCAACAGCAAAAGAATCAACTGGCCTTTGGCAAAGGTGGAAAAGACAATTCCAGGCAAAGATGGTAGGGTGCGTCTTGTTGAACTTAAAACCCAATCTGGAAGGTTCCTAAGACCCATTCAACGACTTTATCCTTTAGAGGTGACTTCAAATGACTTTCCGCCTGTGAACAATTTAGTTGGTGAACAACAGGAGGAGATTCCTTGTCGTGCCCAAGACTCTGTTCCTGTTTCGCAAGAAGTGCGTTATTCTCGTTATGGACGAGCACTTAAACTCAGAAAGAGACTATCATAGAGACTCTAACTAAAAAGAACTCTTTTGAGACTTTAAATATTTCTTCATTGAATTAATTGTTTAAATCACTAATTAATGTTGTATTGCTAATTTCTATGTTTTAGTTTTTTTCAGAACCTCATTGTATTTGGATTATAAGGATACCTTCAAATCCAAAGGTGGGAGAATGTCGAAACCCCGCCCATTTGGATGAGTTACGTTAGGCGACTGCAGCGCCAATTGTAATTCAGTAGATATTGAATATTCGAACCGAAAGGTTCAATTTGTAATGTGTACCTGATATTGTTATGTGTTGAGGTGTATTGAGTGTGTTTTCTTTGTGATGTGTGTGTGTCTGTGTTATGAAAAGAAATAAACGTCGTAATAACGTTTAAACCGTTCATGGATTGTATTATTGACATTTCTCTACATACCGGCGTCCCAAAATGATATAGGTAAGTGAAATATCTTACCTTTTTATTGATTTATTATCAGATTTTTAAAAGTAAATTTGATATTAGCAACTACATCTGTCGACTTAGTACTTTGATTGTACATCAACTTAGTACTACAACGTTCTGATTCCAGGTACTATTACTAATAATTTGGCCTATTTATGGCATCTGTAAATTAAATTATTTGCCTTAAATGGCTGCCTTCTCATCCTCTTTCTATCATTATTCTTATTATATAAACATTTCATGCAACCGAAGTAGAAATAATTTTTAATAATCTTCGTACATTTATAGAAATTTACGAATTAGCTTATTTTACTATTCCTCATGTATATAGTACCCAAACAATAAAATGGCAAAATCCCGTTTTCGAATTAAAACCATTGATTTTTCCTCTACTTATATATCATCTCCTACACAGAAATTCCTTTTGCAAATACTTCAAAAAATATTTGCATCATGCAGTTGGTAACAGGCATGTCGAATAAATAATTCGTATGTTCAGATAACCCAATTCATATCATTGAATAGTCATTTCTTTTAGGCATAAAATATAATATAAAAAGATTATCATGTACTTGGAGTCGTGTTTTCTTTCTTATTATTATGTGTCCAGATTTACAGCAAAAGAAGAAAGGTATCCAACATTAGAATACAGCTATGAGCTGTAGAGTTCTCGTGCTATCTCATTTAATTTTTCTATGGTTTTAAGAGCAAATTATGCATTCTGGAATTTTCATGAATTAAAAAACAAATTGAATAAAGTAAATACCTACTTTCATTATTATAAATCATTTTTTCATTCAAATTGAGAACATTTTTACTGAAGTATTAAGATAGAGTTGTACATTGGATGTGTCATTTTATTTTTAAAACCACCATTTTTAGTTATTACAATTTTTAAAACATTTTCTGATGTACTTATATCCATCATTTTCTAAACAATTAAGAAACATTTTTAGCTTTAGTATTGCTGACATTTGGCTAATTTTTAAGTATCATATCCGTTAATAATTTTTAAGCTTCTGAAAAAGGTTACAAACATCGAATATTTATTTGAATCTTTTATCTCTATAAGACAGCATTTTTGATTATAATATTTAAAACCTGTATCTGCATCCTGATTTAATACTTCAGACATATATTTTAATATTTATGGATTGATAATAGTCTTACAGTTTTAAAAGAATGGATACAATTTTTTATAGAGTTCTTGCAAAATTATTTTTTTGATGTAAGTTGTTAATCTGAAAACGTATTGGATAGTTTTTCTTTGAACACTTCGAATAACAAAAAGTTAAAAATAGGTATTTTCGGACACAGCGGAGGAAGTTAAATCAAAATGTTGAGACTGAACTTTTCGAAGGTTACTTACTTTCCCTGGTTTATAATTCATTCCACATTATACTTTTTCTCCATATTATACTCCCAGCTTATATTGTTTTATGAAAAATTAAAACTAATCATATATATTTTATTCGATCAATTTAAACACCTCTAAAAATTTACTAAACTTTAAAATATTTTAAAAGATAAAGCTATTAGCTTTTTTTCTTTAAAATGAACCATTTTGTATTCAATTTCTTTTCTAAAAGTTTGAGCAAACCTAAAGAAACAAAATGAAACTCAAACCATTCCCCTGGAAAACCGACAGTAAAGGAAAAAGGGAGTCATAAAAAATTTTCTACGTGAAACTATCCAAATATCCATAACGGCATCTTCAATCTAACGACATTTAAATTGCAAATTACTGATTCAAATTCTAGCATATAATAAAAAGAAATATTCTGTAATATTTTTCGCCACAAACTGCGTCTACCCTGAAACGAATTTAGAGCTTGTCTAGTTGGTCGTATATACTTTAAAAGTCCAATGAGTAAGAAGAATTCGTTGAGGAAATGCCTGAAAAATTATCTTGCATTCCGTTTGGTATTTTTACCTGCTGTATTAACCTTATTATCCACAGACGTCAGAAACCATGTTAGCTTACCTCATTATAGCTGTCTGAAACAGGTTCAAAAGTACCCAACGTCTTTTTTGTGCTCTCGAAAATCACTTTAAACTTGTAAGCTAGTCGGTTTTGCAGTTTGTTGACAGCACATTTGGAGGATTTTTGTAATTACTGATTTCTTGATTATAATCGGAATAGATAATTTGCTGTATGAATTGATAATGTAAAAAAATATATAAATTACCCCGTGGAATATATGAGTTTTCAATTATTAAATTAGTATTGAAGATTTCAATACTGTGTCTCTTATTTATTTAATTGGTAGCATCGTGCTGGATCATATTAAGAAAAAATTATATATTATAATATATGCTAAGATTAAACTTCGAAATTACTATCAAATATTTATTATCCTATGTTTCAGTTCCTAAGTGTCCTTTGATTCTCAAGTTGCACATATTTTAAAAATCAAAGCATTTGTTTTTTCTTAATCTTCATCTCTAAATGTGGAGTTCTATATGAAAATACTTTCAGCATGAAATTGAATTTATGCGCATGTTCCGTTTTTATTCTGCATTTAAAATCATTTATTTTATGTTAAACATCTGCTTTCTATGTAATTAGCCTTTGTAAGGCCATTTCTAAATATCAATTTTGTGCAGATTCCGTTTTATAATTTCAGATATTTTAGACATAAGTGTTGCGCATTTTAGTCAGGAAATGATTTTTGCATGAGACAGACACTTTCATTTATACACAAGAGTTACAAACATATCTACAAGTATGAAATTATTTATTTAACAAATCATTGAAAAAATAAAACATGCAAAAACATTAAATCACACGAACATAATGTTTTGCAGTTTGAATATCTTTTATAATATATGATTTCATTCTTAAAACATCAGTTTCTTAAAACTGTGAATTTTTCTTTAAATTTTAATAAATATGTTTACATATTTTTTATTGCCTCTTCCTGAAAATGCATTTCCTTAAAAAAGGGGATTCTCAAGTGAAATTTTAATTAGTAGCGTATTACTAGTATTACTAATTAGTAGCGTAATTAACGTTTCTTGTAAATTTTTACATCAGATTACATTTTTATTTGCCCTTAATATATATTCATTGCATATTAATATCCATTTATTTTGAAACAAGAATATTTCAAAATTATATCCACACTGAACATTTGCTTTCTTAAATTTAAACAGAAAGTTTATTTCTCCTTTCTTTTCTAAGAAACTGTATCTTAAATAAGGTTATTTTTTACCGAAATGGAATTGATGCAACATAAATAAAGAATGCCATATCAACTTTTCGAGAAACAAAATTCTTTTCTTTGCCCTTGTTATTTCCTTTTTGTTTCCGAATGGATCTCGAGTGAAATTACTTCCTTGCCTTCCAAAAGTGATGAAATGTACCAAATACTCACCGATTGTAATTCTTACAGAAACTCTTTCCTTCTCATCTTTGGTTGAGTCAGCCATTTTTTACGCTTGAAAAGCTTTAGTGGACTTCTTATTGTTTTATGAGTTGGAAGGCATTTCTTTTTAGCTGAAATGTTTCAGTTCCAATGCCCCTTATGATGAAATGACAGAGTTAGAACATAACTGGTTTTAGCGATATTCTGATACATTAAACATTCAAGATTTATGCTGTCTTCAAACAAAGAAATTTTGTTAACATTAAATTTTTTTGTGTGGTATCATAACATTTTTACTAACTTGACAATATAACACATTATATATTGATATCCAATTCTTATATTGTTTACCAATGCAGAAAACTCATAGTAAAAAAGATAGCTTCATAGATATTTTAACGAATGATGAATGGTTGCCAGATCCATCATCCAAAGCTCTCGTTAAAAATTTGTTTCACCAGTTGGGGATAAATTATTAGATTTTGGTGACAAAAATGAAGACTGAAAAATACAAGAATCAGGACAATATCACTGTTAGAAATCTAGTTCTAAAGATCTTTCAATATAATTTGCAACCCTATTAAAAAATCTTATAAATCGTGAGGAACTTTAGATGGTTGCGATTATTTGATAATTATTAATTGTTTGCCTTGAGTTAAAGTCAGATATGTTTTCCTTCATATCTATCATTTGTGTGTGTGTGGAATAAACGTTGTTAGTCATTTTCGAATTAATTTCTAACCTTAGATAAAGATATCCTTCTCTATCTTAAACTATTAGATTGAGAATCAATACATTTACAACTTATGCAGATTAATAAACTTACTTAGAATTTTTTATACATTAAGATAATTATTAAATGTAAGTGCATAGATAAGTTGTGATTGCAGGCAAATGTTAGGCAGGCAAAACAATAATAGGGTTATTATACCTCAAGAAAAACAGGAAAGGAATATTTTAACTAAGAGTTTCTGTTTGGTTTATTCCAAAATCTCGCAAATAAGTCTTCAGATGCATGAACAAAGTTTTATAAAGTTTAATATCAGAAAAAATACAATCAGTGGTCTGTTCTTCATTTTAATATCTTTATTTTTATCTTTATCTTTATTTTTTAAATTAATTTTTTTTTAAATATTTATAAATCATCACAGCATAAAATTCCCTAGCTAAAAGCAAATTTCCATAGATTACTTATTGAAAATAAAGTTTAATTGAATTTCTTAAATGTTAAAGTTTAACAATTTAAATACTTCTCAAACTGTTAAACATCTGAGTCCTAACAAACATTTTATAGGTAATTAATCGATTGTAAAAACACTAAGTTCATTACACAAGACATATTACAGAAATAAAAAATCCTGGTGCTAATCATATTAACCTTTCATTGGCTAATTTGGCATAGAAAAAAAATATCATCAACAACATATATTAGCATATCAAAGATTAACATTATTTAAGAAAGAAATATATCTTAAATCTAAAAAAAAATATTTTGTTGAACCTGCGAAATAATATATATAAATATGTGTTCTATTTTCGTGCATAGATAAAACTATGCAATTCTTAAAGAAATTCTTAAGTGATTACCACTATAAAATATCTCAAGTAAGCCCACAATAATCACCATTCTTGCCAAACAGAGAGGCATGAAATAAATTCGAAATAAAATAAAAATAGTTGGCATCTTTCAAGATACTCGCAGATATATATTATAACCAGGTAAGCATAAATTAAGGCATAGAGTCATTGCTGAAGATATAAAAATAAAAGGAAAAAACTTTGGTAATCTTTATGGTTATTTCCCATGGAAATTATTTTTGCTGGCAGGACGGTTAATGCTTGCAAGGATTCAATGAAAGAGTTCCATATTTACTTTGGGTTATGAGGAGAGTTGATGTAAATTCATTTTTATTTCAAGGCAAAATTTAGTTTCTGAATTTTTAACTATTACTTTCAAGTAAATAAGAAAATATTTTACCATGCACTGAATTTTACTTTTTTATTCTTTTATTTATTATTATTTTTTACAATTACATATTCAACAGAAGAATATTATTGTTCCATTGTTTTAATATAGCCGGCACATTTATAGACAAGCGTCAGATGGCGGGGACAACAACCCCGCCTCCACGCTTAATCAGGCCTTTATATATATATATATATATATATATATATATATATATATATATATTCTTCCTCAAATGTGAATGCAGCTTTAGGATTCAATAATTGTCAGTCAATTTTAACAACGTATCGAAATTTCGAGGTTCATACAGTAATAGTCCTGGTTTTGTTTCATAATGAAATGCAAATCTAACTCATCTAAAAGAATTGCATGAATATATCCTATATCTTGGAATGATGTGATGAAGTGGAATAAAATAAATTTTCTGCAAGGGTTTTTAGAAGTTAAATCTGAAATAAACTTAAAATTCTTTAATTCAATGAAAAAATTTATGTAATGTCAAAACTAGAAATTAAAATTTATTATTTTCCCGTAAACACCTCCAGCGATATTATATAGTGGTATGCGGTAAATATGTAATATACTTTATTGCAGCTTTTAAATGACTCATTTAGATATTTTAACACTTTTCAAATAGTTCCATTTAAAAATATTTCTGAATTATTTACTAAATTCATTCATTTTTAATCAATACTGAATGAAAATACAACCAATAACAAAAAATTAACAGCCTTAGTAAATCTGAAAAATAGATATAAATGAAATATTTTGATCATTTCCAATTAACTAGACCAAAAAAATTCAAGGAAATGTTCTCAAGCAAACAAATGTCAGATTCAATCAAAACTTTAAAAAAATACTTGCTTAATGTGTCGTAATCAATACTATTTTATCCTTTTGAAAGAAAAAGACAGTACTGCTCCAATTACAATAAAAAGGCTGTGACAACTAAAAAATTATTTATCAACAAATTTTATACATCACATGTGTGAAGAGAAAAGTAAGTAATATCCATAAATATAAATCAAAGACAGTACTAACATGTACTGATATTATTGCGGAATCAATAAAAATACATTTGATAATTAAAATGAGAATGTCAGCCGTAAAAATGTTTTTGTAAACAGCGTCTTAAAAATCATACTCTACCAATTGTTTATTATGATTCAAGGTACAGTAGAAGTATTTCTTCAATAACTTCAAAAAAGGTTAGAAATGTTAATTGCTTAACGTTTTTAATATTCATAACAATGTAAAGCTATTTTAGGCTTCAAAAGCTATTAAAATTATATTTTAAATAATGAGAGAAAATTTGAAGAAAAATATGTTTGCTTGAAAAACACTGCATGGTAGAATCAAACAAAGGTGAACAATTGACGAGTATAATTTGAACTCCCCTAATTTATTTTTGGAAGTCGTCGATCTTTCTTTCGAGGAAAAAAACGATCTGAAAAAGCAGAGAAAATTGAGTATCAGGAAATAAAGTAACCGATCACACCTATGATAATGTTTAATACAGGACTGTATCTTCAAATGAATCCCTTTTACTGAAGTAAATACTTTTAAAAATCTGAATTACAATATTATTTATGGGTTGAATGCAGTTGGTTACACAGGTTAATTAAACTTTTTCATCTAGTGTGCGGATTTCTGAAATTCCATATCAGTTCCTAAAAATATAAAAAGGACTATATTTTAAGGAAAAATATTTCTCGTTTTAATTCATTCTTTTATGCTTTTATTCTAATGATGACTTCTTTTTTTTAAAAGATAGAATAAATTATTTTAACTTAGAAGCATTCATTAAACATGTTCTTTCTGATCCAGAGATATAAAATAATTTAAATTCATTTTCTTGATAGATAAATTCTTATCTAATTGTTATAATTTTTAAAATTATAAATTATTTATAAGTTTATATTTTAAAATTTATATGTTTGAAAATTATAAATTATAATTAGATTACAATTGTAATCAGCACAATTATATCAGGGTCGTGCATGTGTACATATTTAATTTTCGTATTAGTTTGAAGCAAATATTTTTAAATTTGTGTAAAAAATATGTTTTGAAAATGAAACCAAGTCTTTTTCACCAAGAAATTTCTTCCCACGATTACTTTAAATGCGGGGAGAAAGTTTGGCAAAGTTTAATGAAACGTTGCCAAGAATCGATGTTCATTTTTGCTGAAACTTTTCCCGTGACTTCTTTTTTCTTGTTCTAAGTTCAGTTTCTTCCATGTAATAATAAAAAAAGCCCTAAAGGTTTCCAAAACTGCTTGTTAAGGAGACACCTTATCAAAGCACACACTCTTTTTTTTTCGAATTTCATCAAATATTAGTTAATGGTTTCCAGACGACGGATTAAATACAGAAAAATTGTAAACTATCGATAATATTATATTTATAAGAAATCTTTTGTTACCATTTTACTTCCAATAAGACAAGTTCAAAAGCGGCACAAGATATGTTGTCTACTCATTTGGAAATGGTGCCTTTTTGTTGGTATATTTTAAAAACATATCTTTTTCAGTCGGCATTGCTACAATTAATGTTTTAACTTTTCTTCAGATGTGAAACTATAAATTGTTAGCTAAACACTAGTGCACTATTTAGAATTTAAACAAATTATAGAAAAAAGACCGTATTCCTATTTTTTTTCAGTTTATGAGAATGCCTTAATGTTCTCTAATTATATTTTATTAACGTTAGTTCCTATAAAATTATCATGCTTCATAACTTTAAACTTTAAATTCTTGTTTTTATACACAAAAGTTTGATCTTGGAATCAAAATCGGGTTCCTTAAATTTTGCAGTCTCAAACTCGTTTTCAAAGTTATTCAGCTATCTTTTTAAATAGATAGCACCAACTGGAATCAATGAAATCTTACAAGAACAATGCTGAAGCTTGAATAATTTATGCATCCAACCGTCTTCTTAGAAATCACTACTGTTTTCAAAGTCACTCTCAGTCGTATCTTCTGACTGAAGCAAGAGAGACCAACCAAATGAATTGGTTCCACGTACTAGAAGGAAATTGGAGTTGTTTTCGAAGTAACTGGACTCTAATTCCACTTTAAATGGAAATGGACTCGGCTGCAATGAGTCATCAGACCCTGTTTTATCAAAGGGAAGGGGGAAGGGGTTCTGGAATTCGAAGTTCTGGACATCTTTCTTTTAGCGTACGGATAGGACTGCGCACTGAAACTTTTTATATTTATTAATGTTATATGAGCAGTAGTATCTGAACCGAAACAAAATGCGACAATATGAGAAAAAGGTAGGATACTTATCTTTTAAAATAACAAGAATAGTTCTCCTTTTTTACTATATATCATATGGCATTCAGAAAGATTATATTTTTTATGGAAGCAGAATTTTGGCAATTGGAGTAGTTGGATATAGACATAGTTAATAAAAAATCATAGATTTATGAAAAATATTCTTAATGCACTTTTGTTTGTATATTATGCAACAGTGAATTTTAATTTTTTCGACAATTTAATTTTAAGATTTTTAAATCCTGAAAACCACTACAAAATAGCGGCACTATGAAGAATAAGAGAAGAATTAATGAGTGAACTCTAAGTTATTAATTAAATATCAATTACCATTAATTCATACCTGAACTCTGAAGTTATTAATGTTGTGTTAGGTTATCGAAAACACATTTATATTTGGAATTTGTGACTTTTTTTAAATTGTTTTACTTCTCCGACTTTGAGAATATTTTTACAAATATGAAATAAATTTAAAATTTTAAAAGTCGAGAAAATTATTTACAAACATGTTTTGAAAACAAAAAAAAAATTTAGTGCATGAAAAAAACTTGAAAAAAATTTAAATAACAATTTTCATGTTAAGGACGTACAATTAAATAGCTTCTATTGGCTAACTAAATAATAAAATAAACATCATGTCTTCCTTGAAGAAATAATCATATTGTTTCATAAATCAGCATTGTCAAAACTAAAAATTAGAACTAAAATCAATTCTAGAGTTTTAAATCTCACCAAAATTCTCCTGTAGTGCACATAAAATTGGAAAATATACCATATTAAAATAATAATACAAATTTTTTTGCTTAATCCTACAAAAAGTTTCTTATCAGTCTCTTTTTTGACTATTTTAATTTTGTTCTCATGAATTCTTAATAAGAACGCAAAAGATAATTAAAAATCATAAATGACATGAAACGTTATAGCAGTCAAAATAAATACGATCATTTGGAAAAAAATATTTAAAAAAAACTAAAAAAAAAAAAAAATTTCGTCAGTACAAATGGTGTAACATATTACATAGTATTTGAACAATAAGACTCAATAACAATATTATAATAGTTTTACTTGATTGTTTACCTTGATTATTTTAATTAATGAAAATTGTTATATTTAAAGATGAAATAAAATTATCTTGGATTTTACTCTTGACAATTTTTTATTAGCTTTCCAATCACATTAGTTTGCGTACTTTTTGCAGCTCCCACCTTTGATGCTTCTGTGACATGTCCTCACCCACTCCTACTCCATCCTTGGACGAATTCCCCACCCCCTTGACCATAGTGGACATCACGCTCATCGTCGTGCTCACGCTTATTATCCTCATCACTATACTCGGCAACACTCTCATCATTGCTGCAGTTGCTACAACTCGACGCCTACGAACTGTTACCAACTACTTCGTGGTCAGTTTGGCTGCTTCTGACTTGATGGTAGGTCTTTTGGTCATGCCTTTTGCTGTAGTCAAAGAAGTGACAGACGGGCTGTGGCTGTTCGGACAAGTGGCCTGTGAGTTATGGGTGTCCCTCGATGTCATGCTCTGTACGGCATCAATTCTCAATCTATGCTGCATAAGTTTGGATAGGTAAGAATATACCTTTTACTTTTCTAAATAAAAAAAAAAATATGAAAAGGAATCAACTCAGATTCATATGATGTCAATAAAATAAACCAAGTGAAATTCATTTTTGAATTAATAATAAGTTTTGAGTTAAGAAAAAAGGGAAGATGCAAGATAGCGTAATTATTTGCATATTTGATACCAGCTTAATTCAGACAGATAAAATATTGATTCAGAATATACTGTAGATTCAAATTCCCATTTTTAATGTAAGATATGATATCATTAGAGTCGAGCCCCTACAACTCTGTCAAAGCCTCCAGAGTAAAAATGAAGAACAGGCCATCCACGATAGAGTAATGCAAAATTACAATATTAATAAAAGATAATGTAAGAATTTTTACAAACTACCAATCTGCTTAGTTTTATAAATCTTATTCATCAAAGTAAGTCATATTTATTTAAACATAGATGTTCAAACTTAAATAAATATAGAGAAATCGACTTTGAAATTATTTTTTTGACGATCGAATTTCTCTATGAATGATACATTTATTATGATAGTATGATGTTACCATAATAAATAATTACTTTAAAAATAATTATTTATTTTAAAACATAGAAATGAATTGAGTAGTTATTGTCATAATATTTTATAAAAAGAGATACAAACTTGCGAAATAAAATTTTTTTCAATTTTTATGGTAATTATTTTTTAAGATTTTAAAATTTAAATGTGAACTGATTATGAATGTATTTAATTTTAAAAGTTCTTAAAAGAACATTATCTGATTCCAATACAAATCCTTTCCAATTCTACAATACATTATTTTTAAAAGTTCAAAGAAATATAAGGTTTAATATTTTTCCATGCGAAATATTCATGAAGCAATTTAAAGAATTCAATTAACAGCATTGCTGGATGATAATATTTTAGTTTTAATTTGTGTATGCTTTTAACAATTTTGAAATTTGCTCTTAATGATGTAACATAGATATGAAGTAAAATTTATACTCAAGTACCTAATATAGAAGGGGTGCTCAAATGAGTAGGTACGAAACGACTCTGTGGATATAAATGGATAATTTATTGAAAATATACTCTAACGATGCCATTGATTAACGAGCCAAAGGAACCCTTATTTCCAGAATAACCTAGGGTCGAGATGAGACCCAGTACTTTTACATTTTCCTTGAATTCGCCGTCTTAGGTCCGCTACTTACTGGATTCCTCGATCAGAGAAGAACCATTAACTCCGCTGTGTACTGTGAGACCCCTTGAAAACTACGTAGTTCCATAAAAAAAAATGACCGGAACTGGGCGTGGTTGTGTTCAATGAAAACGCGCATTTCTAGTATCAAACAAGCGGAACTGGCCAAATTCAAGTGGGAGTAGCTCGACTATCCTCCCTACAGCCCGAATATGTGGTTAGCCTATGGATACTGCTGCTTTTAGTGGTGGTAGCTTGTACGGAAGAAGAAGAAGCCCATATGTGTCGTCCTGTTGTTTTCATGTGTTAGGTACCCTGAAAGGAAAGTGCTTCAACTCGGATGGCCAACTCAAGAGCACTGTTACGGACTGGATCTCGTCACGCCCACAAGTATTCTGGAAACAAGTAATCCTTTTTTGCTAACCAATGGAATCGCTGTTCTCAGGCTTATGATGTATATTTTGAATAAAGTCTCCATTTATACCCACAGAGTCGTTCCGCTACCTTTTCATTTGAGCACATCTTGTAATAGGCACTGAAACGCAATTTATATTATGTACACTAAAAGCACCTTATAGACTATACACTCAAAAGGGCTTGATATAATATACACTCAAAAGGACTTGATATAATATACACTCAAAAGTACCTTATATAATATATGCGTAAAAACACCTTAAAATTTCTCATACATCGTTGTAATTTGTCTTTGAAATTTTTATTTTCACAGAAAGTAAATTTTACATAATTTTAAAACAATCATTTAGACTACAAATGATTAACAATTTATTTTCTAGATGTTGATAACTTAAAAGAAATCTTAAAAATTTCGTTTTTTTTCTGAATATGCTGTTTTCTGTGATATTTTATGTTTCTACATTTCAAGTTCATAAAAGATAAAAACTTCATTCTGAAAAAAAAATATTTTTGATATCTGTTAATTTATTATATTTTATTTCTAATATCTGAAAGAGTCCTGTTGGAATAATCATCATGACTCTCCCTTCGAGAAATACGATAGTAAAATTCAAATAAGGATAACACCCAATAGAAAACTGAAAAAAGATTACACTGAATTCCACCAAGAAAAAAAAGAACACGTTCAAAGAGCCAAAAAATATGTTATTTGTTTCTCTTTCTCTTTGGCCATTTGCTGTATATCTTTAGGGAAAATCCATGTACTTACTATATTATGCATAACTCTATTCGCCTATCAACGCACTGCATGGTACTTTCGAGTGCATTATTCCATTTAGGAGAAAATGGAGCAAAATAGCTCCATATATTCTCTAAATGACTCACCCAGATCTTATCCTTCTAGTAACAGTCAGCAGTAAGAAAAACAAAGACACGTGTTTTAAGATAATGGATGAAAGAAAGAAAAATTCGTCAGTGTTTTACGAATACTTCCATTTTCGCCTCTGATAACAAATTTAGTTGGAGAATGTTTCAGCTTTAAAAAAACAAATCAGCTACTTAGAGCCATTAGCGCAAAGAGGGAGAAATATGGAAATATATTTTATTATCTGTTGTTATTTTTTCATGAGTATATTTTGAAAGCAAGTGGGACAAACATCGAACATATTGAAACAAGAACAAGAATAAAATTTTATTGGTACTTAAATGTTAAAAAAATTTACCTTTCGATAAAATAGTTGGGTCATATATATCTATGTTTTATGGAAACTAGTATTATTTTTAGCATCGAACGCATTTTTAGTTATAATTATATAGGTGCTTTAATAGAAAGGGATATTCTAGTTAAATACTTGTTGATGTCATGCAATAGTTACTTCCTTTTCTTTCCAGGAATATTTCCATACCTAAAATCACATGTATGCATTGTAAATTTGTTTTTTTGTTAAAAGCCAAATATAGAAGGAAAAACGTGAATTAAATAATGTTATGGGAAATATAGCAATATTAAAATGCGAAAAATTGTTTCTCAGTAAATGTTCCTTATTTTCACTAAAAGAACTGAACAAAATTGTTATATATTTGAGAATTCTTTGAACCCAAAATTCGCCGAAACACGGCTATGTTTTAAAATGGTTTAAGGATTTCCTCGATATATATAAAAATAAATATGAAAAATAGATGAAAAGTTCCCATTAAATCTTCAGAAATAGACATACTTCCAGTTTAAAAATGCTTTCAATTATATTATGATATAAATTATAATATTATTACTTTAAGCGAACAATTCTTGTGCAATATATATACAGAGCAATCTGCTCTCATTCTAAGTATGTCATACAGCACCATCTCACAGTTTTGTGTGGTACTTACATGTTGTTAAGACCTTTCTTTTATATTTAGATAATGTTTGGGTTTTTTCAAGTTATGTAGGATCCTTTACAATAAGGAAAATAATTTTACGTTTTAAAGAATATATTTTTATTGTATAATCATTATAGTCTTTTCCTTTCTTCTCCCAGCCTAATTATGTCATACATCATCATTTTTATTTTTTTCTGGTACTTGCATAGTGTTAAGATCACCGCCCTTCCCCCCCAATTTTACCATAGCAAAATGAGTGCAAAGTAAAAAATATAAGTAAAGAAAAGATAAGAAGCTTTTAATATCACAATTTCAGATATTTTCGGAGGCTGCTTGACGAGCAAGTCCATCTACCAATAATAAAGATGCTGTATAATTTTTTACACTGTTATCTCTATTTGCCACTTGATATAGTAATATATGTTTTTGAATTCAAATCTCATCGTATTATTTAGTCATTCAAAATATTAAGAGACTTAAAATATCTTTTGATTTTAAAACCATATTCCTACACTGATAGTTTAATTTTATATGAAATTGTGATATAATTCTTTAGTTACGAATCTCAGGATTGCGTTCCTTTTTTTAAATCTTTCCTTAAATCAGTTTAAATTTAAAATTCTTAAGGGAACTTGTGAAAATACAAAATTACTAATGAGAGATTTAGTGAATATTTTTAGGCATTTTAAATTCTATTTAGGAATAACTTTTTTAACTTTTATAGATTCAATTAGATTCCAGAATATCATTTGAGTAAAAGTCCGGAAATTACGAAACTTGTGTTTTATTTCAAGTTTCTATGGATAAAAGAAATACGACAAAAGAGTAAAATGAATTTGTAATTTTCGAGTAATTAATAATAATTTTCGAGTAATTAATAGTAATTTTCGAGATTTATGCACTTACAAGGCTACATATCGAGAAAAGCTCTTTAAAAATCCCAGCATTTTTCACATCTGTATATTAGGTATCAGCTTCCCTCTTCGAAAAAATCGCCAATGACGTGAAACGGAACTTAAATATTCCTTTCCAACTTGTACTTAATCTAGGAAGATTTGACTTCCTAATTATTCTTCAATTAAAGATAAAACCGAAAATCTGTTGGTTCCTGGGATGTGCTCTTGTTATGGGGAGAAGAGTCAAGTCTACGACAGCAGAAATTCTTGTTCAACGATTTGATGACATGGTTTCAGAGAATTTCAAGCAATGAGATGACATAATATAACAGTAATAACTTGATTGAAAATAAAAAAAAATATGCATGGTAAAATAAATAGTGAATAAAAACAGAAAATGGTAAATTGAAAGATGAAAATATATGTTATATACGAAACAAAATAGTATGAAAGTAGAAAAGAAAGTAGGCAAAAATTTTTTTTTTAAAAAACCCTCAAACAATTTTTTAAATTTTATATGATATGACGTTTGATTTTTCATAAATAATAACAGTAAACAGCTATTTAAACAGGATTCAGCCTTTTTATTTAGATATTATTCGTTATCAAGTGAAAGAAAAGGGAAATGTCCAGGAATTTATTGCAAAATGATATGAGAAAGACAAAAATGTATTTAAAAAAAATCGGAAGATAATTTTATCAGAGAATATAATATAAAACTCAAAAATAAAAAAATAACGAAAGTAAAAAAGAAATGTAAAAAAAAAAAAATGAAACGAACATCTATACAAACAAAATAAATACAGTAACAAAAATGCAAAATTTGAGTAACAGATAAAAACTATGAAGTTTGAGCACGTAAAACAAAACTAATTCAAAAGTTCAAATCCAGGGAAAAAACAGAATTTTCAGTGAATACAAATATTCCATTTTGAAGAATAGTTCTCGGTAACGAGATGGACAGTCAGCATACCAAAATTTCTTCTTTGGAAGATGAACGCTTAACCATTCCTGCTCGATATTTTTTCTTAAAAGAAAATTTAAAGAACTTTCTATCTAACGGGAAATTAAGGTTGAATTAAGGCTCAACACTTTTCAAAGGCAGCAACACCTTTCGAATTGGGTATCGGGAAACTATGAATGTTCACAGCTATGTCGAAAAATAACTATGTTGGAACGTAAATATAAAAAGTAATGCCTTTATTTGCTCTCTACTTTTGCCCTCGAAAAACTATGACAAATTTGGAATCTTCACAACAAATATGTCGAAAATTATCTATATTCGAATGTAAGTAAAAACAGTAATGAATTCATTTTACACTTTATCCTTGCCTTTTTAATAGTCTATCAGATCTTGGGAAAAACATATATCCTCAAATCAGCACGAATCGAACTTTACTAAAATGGATTTCATTGGTAAGCTCACACCACATTCAGTTAATCGTCCATTCTGTTGTTTTTCTGTTAATAAACCAATTTAGTCGTATGTATTGTATATGATATATAATAGGTGGGAAAATGAAGTCATAGATAGAATTAGAGCCAGAAACGTTTTACAGGCTCGTGACTTTAAGGTAACACCCAAATTTTTGAGAATTAAACGTTATCTAGTTTCCACAGTTATCGGAGACGCATTTTTTATTATAAAATGTTAAATTCTACTGTATTAAGATTTGTGCTACAGTATTTTCTATCTGTGCTTTAATTTTATACTAAACAGAATAACCCTCGTTGAATGCGAAAGGGGTATTTAACGATGACTACGAGAAGGGTAAGAACCGAATGTCTACGTATATGAAATGTATATTCAAATAAAATGAGAAATTGTATAATATTTGTTATTTTTAATGGTTGAAGAAACATGATTAACATCTAAAATTACTTGGTTATTCATTATGTGTGATTTTAAAATGAGTTGGAAATGGTTTCTGTCCTATTTTGCTATTTTCACGTTGTTCTAGGTTGGTTGATTGGTTATTAGTTTTAATGGCACAAGAGCCAAGAAAGGCTATATTGTGCCAGTCTTATATAAGATTAATATAAGATTTTTTAAATGTATTCTAAAAACCTTTTATATGAACAAAAGATGCATTAAATATATATATTTTAAACGAGATTATACACTTGGTTCTAGAATTACCATTAAAAAAAGTTCAACTTTCTCAAGGTCCAAAAAGTATAATTACACTCTCTCTAAGTGCTCCAGACTAAATTGGAATTTCATTCATTTTACAATTAAGTACTTGTTAAAATTTCAAACCTTTGAAGTTGCTTATTATAAGTTGAATGGATTTTCTAAAGATTCTATTTTAACTGTCCAATTCAGCGGGACTAATAAAAACATTTTCTTCTAATTTCATGATAGCTGTAATTTTGTGCTTAAGCATTCATGTAAATACTGTAGAAAGATTATGGAAATATAGACTAAATTTGAAACAGTAATTAATATGGTTTGGGTGTTTAAATTCAAAGATTAAAAAGTAATCTGATAAAATGGTGACCTAATTCAAGATACATAGTGGATGATTAATCAATGTGCAATTTGCATCAAATTATCCTTTTTTATATGTCCTTAATGATAAATGAATCTTTATTAAGTTGTTACTCATATGAATTAATTAATTACTGCTACATTTTTTTAAAATTCCCATCTTGAGGATATTAATAAATGCAACTCAAAATTGAATTCTGTTATAATACATTGAAAAGCTACTTGTTGTTCATAAAACAGATATTAAAAGATTTTAAAATTTTGATATTAGAGATTATTATGTTTATTATTTAAAATATTTTGTATGAATTCATTAATTAATATTGAATAAGAGGAATTAACATAATTTTCATGAAGATAATAATTTGTACTTTATTCATTATCGACATGAAGTTGAACACAATTTATTGGAAAGTCATCGCTCAGTTTAGCAACGAAATAATAGTTTTCATACATTAAATTTACACCTAATATCTACATAATTAACCAACTAATCCATATTTGGAATTCGCATCATCATTAATCACATTAAATGTTACTGCTATTATTTGTTCAAGATATTTTTTGGGGGATAGATATTTGAATTTTACGAAATATTCCAATGTACGAAATAACAATAAGTATAAAATGAACTTCGCTAAAAATAGATTTGTGTATTAAGAAATATCCTATTTTTGCTAAAGTCCCTTTTTTTCCAAGTTACTAGCCATGTAATTTATTTTATTGATCAATAATTTATGCAAAATATTTCCATACTAGAACTACATTCACTATGATGATATTATTTCATCGAAAAATAATAATATTGGCATAATGATTCAAGAAAATATCGAAAATGGTCATGTAAAACGTATGAAGAAAAAATATGTTTTCATTCATTTTACATACTAAACTTTATTATCATTATTAGCGTTCAATAGATTGTGGTTCAATCAAAATCATATAATATTTACAATAATAAAGACAAGTTTTCTCTAAATCTGAAACTTAGTTATTTATTTTTATAAAGGAAAACAGTTTACTTTTGTTTCCTAAACTGCTTTATTTATACTGATTCTAATACATAAGTCTTTGGGGACGAGATTTATGAGTTGCTCTATACTTTTGGGACTTTCACCGGGGAATGGCTTTATTCCTCAAGTATAAATTTACAACAGCTTACTCCTAATTTTAAAGATATTTCATCCATCTTTCATATATATTTGAAACTTTTAAGTTCTAAAACTTTAATATATACATCACAAAGAAGTAGGAAAAATTTATATGACTTAATATCATATACGTTACGTAACAGAAGCCCTCAAAGCAGCCGCCATCTGATAACTTCTCAAAGATGAGACAATTGATGTGGATCATACTTATACTCGTAGTAGCAATATTTATATAAAATCAAACCGGGAGTTATTGTACGTATGGGTATGAAATTGCAGAGTTTTCTTTTATATTAAAATTTATTAATGATTTTTAAATTAAAATATCAGAGGTTATTTGATGTAATTTGCAGTATGAATATTTGGTATTTCATGATTTAAATTTCTGTTTTCAGGAATTATATACTATCAAAAATTCAAAATGTTTCCTATTAAGTACAAACATTTTCCAACTCGTATAAGGAATCACACATTTTTAATGATTAAGCTTGAAATGACTGAATAGCTATTAATTTAAAAGCAAAAATCATTTGGAATGTATAAGTTCATAAATTCCGTTTTTATTCCCGTTTGCTATTAGAATGAATTTCTTCAATAAGATATTATATAAATAGAATATTGAAGAAATTTATAGCATTAATTTATGGCATTAATAAAAAAAATCATTGAAAAACGTAAGCAATATTTATTTTCAAAAATAAATAATTTTTATTAACAAATCAAGACATAATTTGTTTAATAAAATAAGACATAAATAGTAACCATATATAAAGTTTTTTCATGCTCCTTTAAGTAAAGCGTAAATTTGAATAATAAATAATTTTTGGAACAATATCGAAGAAAGTAATTTAGAATTAATATGGGTTATGTATTTTCTACAATGACGCATGCCCACTATGCAAATTTTCAGAAGACATTTTTTAAAAAAGTATTTTACAGTAGAGCAGCAATTGTTCTAATTTTTAGTTTAGTTATATCAACGTCCCGTTGTAAAGCAGCTCTAGGACTATTTTGGGACGGACCTCGTAATTTTGAACCAAGGTTAGATGGTTAGGACGCCACCTGACTGGCACACCCCTCTTCACACCACATCACAACAGCGGGTGGACGTTTGGAATGACGAATTTAACGTGCAAGAGACTCCCTCACAAGACGATTCTTTGGTAGAATCAAGACTCGAACCTGAAATCTTACCACCAGGTCACCGCGGCCCGAATTATTCGAATGCAATGGCCATTAGACAGTCGAAATACATGAAAATTTGGGAAAAAATCAGAAATTGAAGAAAGAAAAAAGTTAGGTACACAAAAAAATTACTTTGATTCATGGAGTTTGATTTCAATCGTTTGTCAAATAAAAAAAAAAAAAAAAAAAAAAAACTATAAGGTTCATTAAAAACTGCAAATTAAATTTTATTTGATGGTACATTATAAATTTATTTAAGCATTGACGTAACAGTACAGAATGTAGCAAATTATTTCCGCTGCTAAAAAATAACCCCTTTCGTTCAGGAAAAGATTCGACAAGATCTCAAATAATATTTATTTTCTTTCTTTTCTAACTTCTTCATCGTCTTCCTCAAAATTGCTTTCGATACACTGAGATTCTTATAATTGGGCTTCGGATATTTGGAGATTCTCTTAATTTAGCTTAAGTCAGCTGCACAAACTTTTTTGGGTGATCAGCATTTTATCCAATGTATTTTTCCAGGATCAGTATTTTTTTATAGTCGGGAAATTTAAGGCCTGAAGTGGTCAGATGCCGGTCGAGTGAAAAAAAAAGTCAATGTACATATTGCTTTAGGCATTAAGATTAATTTTTCTTTTCTGATACGATGGTAATATCAAAATTTTATCGATTAGTATTATTTCGATTGAATGAAATAATACTTCTGTCTCTGCATAATGTTAATTATAACCTCGCTGTGGAATTTGTAATATTTCCATAATTATAATTAATGTTTATGTTCGACAATTGTAACAATTGATTTCGTCTAAACTCAAAATTTTATTCAAGTGTGCATTTCTTCCTTCTTTGCAAATTTTAAGGCTCCTAGAAATGTCTAATTTAATTGCAGAAGAATTTAGTTTAATCTTTCTAATTTAGAATTTTGATCACATTGAGAATTTGAGTAATCAAGCCTATATTTTCACATTACCATGTTTCATTATAAATATATTAATCATCCTATGGCAAGCTAAAAAACGAAGTGTTTAGTTCAGAATTTAAAAAAGAAAGCTTTATTGAGGTATAAAAAATGTAATATACATTTATCCAAATTTCAATATCACTTTTTATATCACAAAGCTGAAAATTTTTTATTAAAAATGCTTTACTTTTATAACAGTATTCCTTTTACTTTACGTTTATAATTCTTATCAACAGTCCAAGAATTCTGTGCTCTTCAGTGATTATTTTTTATAAATGGCTTGGTTTGTCATCGAAATTTATTTTTCATAATTTGTTCCAAAACAAAAATTCTTTTTCACAAAATATGAAAGAAACAGCTAAAGTACGTTCTTATTTAAATTCAGTCTTATAAAAAGGAAAGGAAATGTATGTAATTATT
The DNA here is from genome assembly GCA_026543055.1 of Argiope trifasciata. Taxonomy (NCBI): domain Eukaryota; kingdom Metazoa; phylum Arthropoda; class Arachnida; order Araneae; family Araneidae; genus Argiope; species Argiope trifasciata. Next base: position 219,274 of record JAPMOQ010000978.1, on the reverse strand, counting down.
AACAACTATTATGTAATTTAAGAAAAGTAATAAAAAAAAATCTTAAGATCTTTTAAAGAAAGAATTTAAAATATTTAAGTGAATCTTGCAGTTTCTTCAGAATAAAGATTAAACTATTATAGTATTTCTTAAAACTGAAGTGCTTATCTAGATCTCACGGAGAAGTATAATAAGCAAAGAATTGTTTTCTATATACTTAATGCTGCTCAAAGGAAAGTTACAAAAAACGACAATAGAATAACGTCTACAACGTAAAAATCGGAAAACACAACATATTTCATTTTCAACCCGCATTACATTGAGGTCAAGCTGAAAATAAAACTACAGTTTTTACAAGAGCATAAGAACATTTACAGCGATTCAGTACCAAACGATAATGTTTCCGTCGAAACTCATGATAAACTTTTTGTAACTGTGACCAAAATCTCTATGATACTATTGTCAAGAGAAATTCTAGATAGTTTTTATCTATTATCGTTTAGAGTTAAGAAGTTAGGAAGAACATTTGGATTTATTTTCTAAGATTTTTTTTTCTTTTGTGTTCGGCATCTTCTAGTTATAGTCCGCAAAAGTGCCATACGCAGAAAAGAAAATTAAATCCGACCAATAAACGCTTAGTAACGTGCTTTTTTGGTATTGATTTGCATTCAAAGCTCCCTTTCTGGACCATTATTCTTTATTTTTTCTGTTAAATATATCCATGGTTTGAATCCAAATGATTTGGAACATTTCTTGGTGCATGCGTAATAATGAGAGCTCAATTCTTCAATTCGCTGTGAAAAAAGGAAAATCTTTCGAAAAGATTCCAGGCGAATCTTTGAATGTGTGAAAATTTTTCTTCAAAAGATTTTACCATAAAGAATCTAAGGATTTTTCAGTCTTTGTAATACAATGGATACCAGGACATTAATTCTTTTACCATGAAACATTTTGAGAAATTTTATTCAATAATAAAAAAAACTAAGTTCCTTCTATCAACATACTGTGCATGGCTTTAACATACTTTTTATTTGCAGAAAGGTGTATTTGGCTTAGTTATCTAAAATTTAACTAAATAAAATGGATGTAACTTGTAATGAAATATGAATTATGTAACTAGTTCATTGTTAAAAAGTGGGCAATATCTAAATTTTTCATCTTAAACTTTAGATGCATTTTTGAAATTTTTTTATTTTTTGAAGGTATTAATCTGTTTATATAAATCAATGTGAATATTTTTTCTCTTACCAGATATCTATATTTAATTTGAAAATTATTTTCAGTAAAATCAAAAATGGTAAAGGAATTTTAACTATAAATTTTAAAGATTAATAACCATTTTTACGTCTACAAAAGGCGTTACGAATTGTGATTAGAATGCACATAATGGGTTTAATGTAATTGTTTGCTGAAAAGTGTGTGTTCCGTCACTGATTATTAAGATTTCTTTGAATGACTGTATCTTAATTCTACAACATCAGCTAAGAAGCTTTTATCTTTGACTAGCTGGTAGCCGACGCGTTGTTGCAGCCGAAAAAAATAATATTAAGTGCAATGAATCAATAATTTGGCAATGCTTTATCGAAATAGAATAAATGACATGACGGTGTATAAAATATGAATAAGCAAATATTCATTTTTATATATTAGATTTGTGTATTTTTGAAAATTTGGTGTTCGTTCAGAACGGTAATGACATGAATTATTTATTGTATCTCGCGATTCGTTTAATATTCGTTCAGAGTTCTCAAATTTAATTTTTAATATATGATTAAAAATTTTCTTTTTAAAATTAATTCAACATAGAAAATATATTTATACCGTAAAATCGTTAATATAAATGAAAAGATAACTTTTGAAAATTAAGATAGTGCAAAATTATTTATACTACAATATTTTCGGTAGCTACTGTGAAAAACGCTAATGTTGAAGTAAAATTTAAATCCTCCAGATTTGGTCTCCCCAAAACGTTCTCGCATATTCTGTAATAAAGCTGTTACCTCTGAGAATGGCCGGAGTCCTTTCACAGGGGTAGCGTGTCTTCCCCGTGATCTGGGCGTCCCGGTTCGGGCATGGTTGTTACTCTGCGTTCTGTCTGTGAGGCGTGTGAATGTGCCCCCCTGTAAAAAAGGGTTGTGCAAGCGAATTAGTGTGTGTCATCTTCATTTGAGCTAGAAGTCAGACTTCTGTCCTCTGGGGGCTCAGGGGTCTTTACCCTCAGAAGCTACTACACCCCCTTCCGTGGAAACATGGACACGACATCATCATCCTCATCACCTCTGAGAATGACTTGCAGGATATTTGCATCACATAGCTACAAAGAATTAACCTTTAACTTGGATTTAACATTTCCACAGAATCTTTTGTCTCCTCGATGAGTTATTTGGAGATTAATCCTTGGTAAATAAATGCGGTTAAGATTCGAATCTTTTTTTTTAATTTTAGATAATTGTTCTATCCCTATAACCATCCCGTGGGTGTAAACCATAAGCTGACCAAATTTCATCGCAATCGATTGAACGGTTTAGAATGGCATAAGAGATATACAGGCAAATATTTATTTTTATTTATATAGATAACAAAGGTATCTCTCATTTATTTAACTCGACATTTTCCCGAATATCCATATTTTAAACCTCCTTATGTCCAAAAAAGACATTTTTTGTATTATGTCTGTCTGTCTGTTTGTGAATACGAAATTCAAAGCAAGTAGAATCATGATTACCTCTTGTTAAATATTAATAATATAGATTAATACGAAATAATCTATTCATACTTCCATATAATGGGGCTGAACCATTTCAGAAGAACTATATAATTTTGTAGATATCCAATTCTATAATTCGAATATATCGAGGACGGCTTGTAGTATTTGCTTTGGAAATCGTATTGGAAATAGATCAGTCATATTTAAAGCATATGAGGTCTATAGTTTTGTCTGTTCCATTTAACCTAAAAAAGCAGTAAATAAATTTCTTAGAAATAAATATTATTTCCTTCTTCGATTATGGGCGTGATTTAAGAAAAAACATAACGACTATGCTTCGCAGCGGCTGTGTTAATCTGCATAAATGGAACTTTTGAAAGTGTAGCAATTGCTAAATTTGTATATATCATTGTCTAAATCGTTAATCATTCAAAACCTACTCCATGCCACATTCATAGTTTTACATGGAAAAGCTTTGACCTAATCGGAAAGACCGTAGCGTTTCCCCTATAACTGAACAAAGCCATTCACTGATAAATTAATGAAATATCCATTCATGATATAATTATTATTCAGCAATGGTTAGCATTGTTATTATAGCTTATTTTTACCAGTTATGCTTAATTGACTGAAAATGTGATAATATCTCACCATAACCATCGTTTTCTAAAGTTTCTATAAACTTGCCCTCGACACTTGCTTTTATATGTTATTTTCAAAGTTCGTATATAATATTTGTTAAAAAAATTCAGCAATTTTTTAAAAGTGTTAACTTTAAAAAATGTGTGACATATTTTGATCTCATAGATGTTTATAAAAAATAAATAAACAAAACCATTCTCACTGAATCATTTGAAATTATAGAATTATATAAATTTAACTAATAATGATTTTAAAAAATGTTTAGTTAACAAATACTATATTTGCTCTTCACAATATACGAATAACTGGAACAACTTTCTAAAAATTGTATATTTTGGTAATCATTAGCTAGTAGAACTCAAAAATATCCAATAGTTTTGTAATTTGAAGTATGGCATGTTAACCCGAGCATCAAAACACTAAAATGTCATTCTCCCAGAGGCGGTTGCAGAAGTTGTCAGAACAAGTACAAATTTAGAAAATCCAATCTGTTTTCACCCTTAGTAGAAAAAAGGTATCGTAAACATCTGCTGTAGCGAGTCATTTTTATCTTTTCATTGAATGATTTCCCATTTCAGTTTTCTTTATGTTGCCAGATCAATATTTTTTGTCTATAATGAATAAAAATGAATTTTTGTTTGTGTGTCTCTTATGGTTTCCTTAACCGTTCATCCGATTGCGATAAAACTTGGCCATCTTATTGTTTACATCTACCGAATGGTTATAGTACATTAATCAAAAAATTAAAAAAAAAAATGAATCTCAACCGCATCTATTTATCAAGGATAAGTCTCCAAATAGCTTACTGAGAGACAATAGATTCTGTAGAAATGCCAAAGTCAAGTTAAAGGTTAATATTTTGCAGCTATAGTACTCAAATGTCATGCAAGTCATTCTCAAAGGTAAAAACTTTATTACAGATTACGCGAGAAAGTTTTGAAGAGACCAACCCTGAGGGTTTTATATTTTAATTAGATTTTTTTTTCGCAGTAACCACCAAAAATACTGTAGTGCAAATAATTTTGCACCATATTAGTTTTAAAAAATTATCGTTTCAACTATATTAGCAGTTTTTATGGAAAACATATTTTCTATGTTTAACCGATTTTAAAAGAAAATATTTTAATCACATTTTCTAAAATTGAATTTGAGAATTCTGAATGAATATTAAATGAATCACGAGATACTATAAATAGTTTCTTTCATAACCATTCTGAAAGAACACCAAGTTTTATGATTCTAAAAGAATACGCAAATCTAATATATAAAAAGGAATCTTTGTTTATTCGTATTTTATATACTGTCGTACCATTCATCCTGTTTCGATAAAACACTGCAAAATTATTGATTTTTTCACTTAATATTAATTTTTTTCAGCTGCAGCAACCTCGCCGGGTACCAGCTACTATTAAAAATTTAGGTAATTGCATTGTAACTTTAGATGTATATTAATAAAAATCCATTATTATTTTATTGATATATAAAAACGTAGAAGTTATATAAAAATGCGCGTGTATTAAAAAACTTAAATCCGTTAAAAACTTTAAACTAGTTTAATCAGCTTCCCTCAATTTATTAGCAAATTTTTGTACTGTATCAAAAAATATGCCCAAATTCACTCTTATGTTTACAAATGGTTCAAAATGCTCTTTTCTTTACTTCATTTATTTGTGTTTTTGTCAACTTTACAATTTCATTCGAACTTCATCCATCATGTTTTGTCCTTAACATCACTCTATCGTTTCAGTCATGCATTAACTTTTCAAATTGTTGAATTATAACTTAATCTTACTTGTAAAACTATTCACCTCTAATTTACAGGGTTCTTTCTCATGTTGGTATACCTGGCAGTGAATTGGCTTACGAAGCAGCGAATTTGACCCCCGATTTTTTAAATGATTCTGTTCGTTTTAACGACATCAGAAGATACATAAAAATAATTCTAATTCTCGAATATCAGTCATTATGGGAATTTAAAGAAGCAAACAAGCTTCATTCCGTCGAATATTGGGGCAGTCTACCTAACAGAAAATGGAATGAAATTATCACTCCTTTAAATTTTGGGCATGCTAAACTTACACATAGGAGTTGGATGTTGGAGGAGCCCTCCCCTCGATGTACAACATGCCAATGTCTAATAACAGATCGGCACCTTGTAATAGAGCACGCACGTTTTAATTCTCTACGAATTCAATGTTTTCATTCTTCCCACATTATTTTAAAAAACATCCGTCATAAAATGCCCCATTTACATCTTTTTACTGTTCTAAAAAGATTAGATTATTCTACCTTACATGAGTATTGCTCATTATATTTTAATATTTCGAAACCTTTGTTACATATTTTTTTAAAAATACAAAATAGGATATTTGCAACACTGAGCAGAGGTTTTAATTTACCTCTCAAAACAGGATCATACGCCTTTTTATGAGTCATATGTATGGATATAACTTATGGTTTGCTCTGCATAATCAGAAATAATTTTACAGCCTGTTAACTCTATCAAACTCAAACTATATATAAAAATGAACTTTTGATCTTAGTATTTTATATAAATATGTAATCTTTATCTAATCTTTATGAAGATGGTCAGCACATTCTTTCAGAGAAGAAGCTGGAGTATTAAGAATTTGGTTGCTGAACGTCCAAGGGTTTGTCTTGTATATAATAACTTGTGGAGTAAGCATGGATACACACACCAGTACTATGCTTTATAAAGATAAATTTCTCTTATAATATATATGTACCTATATTTGTTTGAATTAATATCTAACTTGTTTGAGCTATAAGGAAGAATTAAAAACCTATGTATATAGATTGTCTTTCAATAAGAAATATCGGGATTTTTATACGGCATTTAATTTCTATCATGAGTATCTTTTAAACTAAAAAAACACCTTCCAACATTCTAAGTTTATTCCTACTTCAATTCAATATTTCTTTCTCCAGATATTTTGCCATCACTCAACCGCTGGCATATGCAGTCAAGAGAAGTGTCCGATTGGCCCTGATCATGATTGGTGCAGTCTGGCTGGTCAGCGCTGCTATCACCTGCCCACCTATCTTCGGATGGCGCGACAGAGGGAAAACTCCTCAGAATGATACGCAATGTGCGTACATCGACGATCAAGGATACGTCATTTACTCGGCATTAGGTAGTTATCTCTAGTTTTCCATATATGTATGAATGCAAATAATTTACTCAATGTAAATAATATAATTAAAGGTTATTTGAAATTCAATTGAACATTAAAGCCTGGAATTTTCTCAATGAATTTCTTTTAAGTAAAATGAAGATGGTTTCATGGATCAATATCATTTCCATCTGAGTATCAATACAACGAGTAAAATCTGCAATGTTAAGGTTGATGATTAAATTACATCATCAATAGAAACCCGATCAATAGAAAAAAAATGTACAATGAACATAAAATATCGTTAAAATAGTGGAAGGGATAGTGTAGAAACTTAGCACGTTGTTAAATTTTCCCTTATTTAATGCTTGTGGTACTTTTGAATCTTCTTGATATTCATTATTCCAGAGATGTTTCCAGAATTTTGTGATATTTGTCACTGCGTAATCTGTTACGTGATGGTCTGATGGCAAACACCATCATCTCCCGAGATGCAAGATCTAAATGCAACATAAAAATTAAGCCATCATTAACTCATGATAAAGTCCACCATGATCTTTGAGAAAAAAATAATTTATCAATGGAATGGAGTCAAATCAATTACACCGCTTATATTATATTTCAAAGAATTAAAGGTTCATTAATTATCCGGTGATTTCACATCCACAAGTCTGAGGTAGAACAAAAACAATAAACATCAAAATTTTAAATGAAATAAAATATTATCTATTATTAATTGAGGGTCTGGTAAATGCCAATTTCAATCAAAACTTTTGTTGAAAATATGCTTTTTTGGTTAAAAATCTTAAAACGTAGTCGTTTGAGCTTCACGCTGAAGAAGGTGGATATTTCTAATGGGGTCCATGAAGTATCGAAGAATTTTAGTTGGCAGCTGTTAAGAATAGTGAATAAATTTTAATGGATGTCTCATGCATCTTCATTAGGTTGGGATGTAAAAGTTGCACCTTTTTATACCTTTATGTATGGTGCTATTTTTTTATGTAACGATGCGCTTACAAAGTGATTTCTGATGTATAGAAAAAAGAGAATGTAAATTTTAATTTTAAACTTCTAATTCAAATGGTTTTTAAAGTGGCTGGCGTTTGCACTCCATTTTACCACCTCTACAGATTTTAATTCAATTTTTACTGCAAAGAAATTAATAATGAATTTCACTATTTTATGATCAACATTATTTGAGTTCTTATATTCTAGTACCTAGCAAAAATTATTCGCTTCCTTTATTCATGAGAAGTTGATTCAAAAGTATAAAATATTGCTCATAATAAATATATATGTTTTTGAAAGAAATTTTCGCAAGTATTATGTATCTAGCAGCAACGGCTTCTAATTGTTCGATTTCCATAGTTGGCAGTTTAGAAATTCAAATTCGTCTTGGAATAGAAAAGTTCTCAACAAATTTTCTAATTTAATCCTGAAGTTATTCTTTGAATAAGCATATTCTTTTTACCTTTTTATCGCAAAACTATTTTTAAATGTATATAAACTCTTGTAGCAAAGAGTCAATAGACAAATATCTACTGAAAATTAAGGTTATGATACATACATTAATTTTAATCTGATTCAGATGTTTAGAAGTTTGTATTCTTCTACGTGCCTCTTTAACTCTTCGCAAATATAAGCGTCGATACATTAGAGATGTTCATGCCTGCGTCCATGCATTGGTTCCTTTAGTAACCATAATGCTTTTGTGTTTTCGCATCTTGGCAGTGGGAATAATATGAAATAACGCAATAAAATAATTTTTTACCGCTCTAATTTACTTTTCTTCCCTAGCTTTTCATATCATCCATTCCTTCTATTTTCAACATTTTCTTTATCATAGTAAATTTAATCAAAACTTCGGTGTTTTTTTTACCTTTGCAGGGTCATTTTACATTCCAGCATTTATAATGGTATACGTTTACTGGCGAATCTTTGCCGTTGCCCGAAAGAGACAGGCTGTCCTGATGCAGACAACTGGCAGCAGCCTCAACAAGGAAAATCACGGTTCAGACAGTAACTCCTCAACAATGGGAGACAACTCGTTACATAATGCAGACAACCAACGAATTTTGAAGGAAAATCCTCAAATGGACTCTGCTGGGGTGGAAGAAATAGCCCTTCCTTTATCTCAGGTTGAAAAAATAATTATTATATTTAAATATTGTTCTATAATACTTAATTTAAGAAATTTAAGTAAATGCTCAATTTATTTGAAATTGTTGAAATTTTGACATTTATAATCAGTAACTTTGAAACATATTATTTTACAAAAAAGATAAATCAATTAATAAAATTTTTAATTTTTAATTATAATCACTACTTTTTCAATGACATCAAATGCATTTCTGTGCACATTTTCACAACTTTTCAATTCTTTTAAAAATTAAAAAAGAAGTTTTGAAAATACAGGATGATTCTGCTTTTCTCTACTAATTTTTATACCAACTTAAAATTCAAAAGTTTACCCTTTCAATGAAATCGAAAGAATCCTGTAAGCGTATTTACCTTTTTTTAACTATAAAGCCGACGGTTTTAAAATATAGTGACATTCAGTTCTACTAAAACAATTTTTAAAAACTTCTATAATTATTTAGAATTTTTCATTGGTTCAAAATAATTATTTTACGACTCCTAAAAGAGCAAAAAGAAATAACTGATATGCCCTTCATTTCCTAGCCAGTACAAGTGACCAAGGTCAAAGGGCAATTGATAAAATTGATTGAAGAAATAAAAAGAATTGGTGTACAATAAAAATCACGAAAGAAATAGTTTTGACAGTAAAAATGCTAAACATAGCAATATTGAAATTCTGACCAACACTGCTTTATATAAACTACTGTGTCTTATTCTAAAAGATCAATAATTTAAAGTTGATACATATAACCGTTATAATAAAAGAGTTATTTTTCTTTTGATAGAATGTTCTATAATATTTAAAATGCTGATTTTTTACAAAACGTATTATCTTTTCAAATAAAACCAAAATCCAAGATAGCAATCCAAAGGAAGCTTTTGACAGTACTACAGAGAAAACTTATATTCTTTTATTATTATATAAAACTTATATTATTATATATAAAAAAATATCTTTAAAGTTTTCTGAAATATTTTTCGAACTGATATATATTTTGATAAAAATTGACATGAAATGACTGGCTAAAAACATAAATAGAAAATTGTTCTTCTCCTTTTTTGAAACTATAGTACCATATTTAAATAATACAATAAATAAATAATAATAATATGTGCTGAATACCTTGTTTCAAAAGAAATTAAGTAAATAGTCAGGAATGTAAAATCCTTAATAGAAATGGTCCAAAAATAAATATAATGAAACAGAAACAATAATTGGAAACATAGTAAAATTTATGTAAAAATTCCAAAAACTCTAAGTGCTGAAATTCTTTTGATCATGTATTTATCTTTATCTCAGCAGAAACCTTATGAGAATTGTTCTTTCTTCTTTGTTTCTTTTAACTTCACAAAACTAAATTGAGCTATTATTTTCTTACATCTTAAACGTAATAATATGAAGAAAAAATATACCCATATCAGTGATGCCGATATAGAATAACTGAAGTCACGAATTATATAAGTAATTCAGAATCAATAAAAACAGATCGAAATGGGCTACCATACATGTTTTTCCAACTACAAAGGAAAAAAAACTTCAATGAAATATAACAGAATTTTTCTCAAAATAAATGTCTGTAACTGCTTTGTATGAAGATATATAATCTTTCTTTTTTAACTTCCATTTGTTATTTGTCATTTACAGTGACAATCTATCTTCTCACTACCTTTCATTTTAATATTTTTTAAAGAAAATTGCCAGTTCTTTAGGTTCACACACTACAAAAATTTAACCAATTTTTATTTCACTCAAAATTTTCTCCAGATTGATGGTGAATGATATATGTTTCACCATCGCTGTGCTCGTGAGATATAACAACATTAAACAGAGCTCCGAAACTTCAACAAAATTAGATCACCCAACTGTTTTATACCAAATATATGATCACTAAAGTTATTTATTGTTACTTAATTAAATATTAACCTAAATTTCATTGAGTGTATATTATTACAATAAAAAAAGAGCGGTTGCCCATTACATTTGCGCCGTACAGACTGTAACTTTTTGTTGGATTAGCCAGTCTTCAGAGATAGTAGCTGATGACAAAAATTGGCGAAAAAAAAGAGTTATTCTGTGAAATATCTCATGAAATGGAAAAGATAAGATACATGTCCATTGATGATGCATTAGAAGATTGTGATAAGTCGTAGTTCATAGCATATAATTCAAATTCTGCTCTTTAATTAAAGCTGAGGAGCTGCGGGTCTTTCCGAAAGGCAATATGAAGTGGAGTTTTTCGATTTCCGAGAAAAATAGAGGGTAGTCTGTGCAAAAAGTCATTGATGATAAATTTAAATGTCTTGGTGCTATGCCATGACATACTAAAATAAATTTCAAGATTGGGTATAGATGATCGGTGCTTTGATTTAACATAATATTTTAAATAATCGATGACAAATATAATCTATGGCACGTTATATGATAAATATATGGAATTTCTTTATAATATTATTAACAAAAAATTTCAGTGCCAGAGGAAACAACGACCATATTCATTTAAGCTAATTATTTTTTATTATAGTTAAATTTAAAATAGATCAATTACTTCTTGATGATCCAGGAAAATAGTAATACATTAATATTTAATAATTCCAAATTCAACTGAATATTTAAATATATTTTTATGCTTCTACCAAACTGTTTCAAATTTCATTTTATATTATAATAATATAAATATAGTTATCAAATTTATTTAATCATTTAGATACTTTTACATTCGGAAAAATGTATGCATAATTTACAGGTATTTTTACTTTCTTATATTTTAATTAGTGGATAATTATTGGAAATAAAATGCCTATTATAAATTTGTTAATATTGACTTTAATAATTATTAATTTCATTCTTTGTATATTCTAAATCTTTTGAATTTACAGGTTCGAAATGCTAGCACAAGGAGCTGTGGTGGAAGACGAAGAAGTTCGTTCTCCATTATGAGGTCCAACGCATTCTTCCTAAGCAGACAGAACACTTACAACCCTAACGTTACAACCAAACTGTACCATCAGAAAAACCACCACCATCATCATGATGATAAAAAGGAATGGAATCCTGGTGATAACGAAGAACCCTCGCCAACCTTGGCTAGAAATAAATCCCAAGATGATCCGGAACAACCTTACCACTGCCAATATTGTCACCCTAAAAAGGAAAGCCAGAAGACGACTCGTTTGACTATTCGAAAAAAGGATGGCTATGAAAGAGCAGCATTCCAGAGGGAACGAAGAGTAGCGAAATCACTAAGTGTAGTCGTTGGTGGTTTCATTATTTGCTGGCTTCCATTTTTCATCGTGTACCTCATAGAGCCCTTTTGCAAAAGTTGTGTCTTCCATCCCACCTTGATGGCATGCTTAGTATGGCTCGGGTGGGTGAACTCTGCTATCAACCCATTCATCTATGCTATGAATAACAACGACTTCAAAAAAGCATTTCTACGTTTAACCATCGACAAATGCAGATGCTGCAGAAAGACGAGGAAAGGTCATGACCCGCAACAATTCATTTGAATTTTGACGCTTTTTGGCGTCATTCTAAACTCTTGTATGAAGAAGGAAGCAATGCTTTATGACCATATGAAATGGCAAGTAACTTCGTGAGATTCTTCCTTGACTATTCTCCTTTCCTCGACACAACAACTTTCACAGACGCTTCTATAAGACTTGGCTTTTTCTTCAACGACTATTTTGAAGAAAAAGAATGATTGTGAAATCGATGGACGAATTTCCAATTGAGTTGATATTGCATTCCAATGCAAGATTTTTCAAAGTCATACGGAATGGCTATGTGATAAAATGTTTCCAAATTACTGTTCATAATTGATATCATTAAATCCAATCAGTGATTCTGAGATACTGATCAGAATATAACTAAAGCGGTTTGTTTAAAAAAAGGGGACCCCATGAAGGCGAAATTGTAAAAACAAGGAATAGCTATAAGGCAAGTTATAAAGGAGAACTACATCAATTTTGAAATGTTTTCCTGAAATAGCTAAATTTCTTGTTGAAAAACGTTTTGTCTGAGCAGAAAAATCCTCGATTCACTTTTCTATCCATGCGAATTTGTAAAATAGTAAAGAACCATGCATGTAAGATTTTTTAAGAACAATTGCTTGTAGTTCCTACCATTTAGGAAAATAACATGTGATTTTTTATGTTATCAAATAGGTGTTTTATTCAATGTAAGCATAAGACAATATGAAACATTGGACATAAACAACATAGATACACCTTTAAGATATTCGAATATCGACGAGTGAAAAAATACATTATTGAATTATTAGTTATTCTAGTCACTTGTTTCTGATGTAACAGTGTAGGCTGACTTATACATATTTTTGTTATGTTGTTCTTAAGCAGACGATACGTGTTACAAATTGCCTTTAACATTTCCATTCCCATAAACCAAAGAAATTACTTGTCTAATTTATAGAATGTTGTTGTTGTAGAATTTTGTTTTTGTCATTGTTACTTATTTACTGTCGAACATATACTTCTCACAAAAATTTAGGGCATTAATGTTATATTTCTCCAGTGACTCTTTAATTTTTTTACTTCGACTTTTAGAACTCCTAGTCGTCACTTTTCCATATCAACTTTAAGCATTTTCCATTTAACAGTGGAGTAAACTTGTTAGCTCAACAGTTAGTAGATGTATACTGTCACTGTTTCTTTCAACTAATTTATGTTCCTAATTTTTGTGAGTAGTTTATTTACGAAATTATTCAGTGAAAAAAAAAAAGGATTTTTGCTTCGAATCGTTAATTTCATTTATTTTTGCTTCCAATATATACATGAGTGATTTCTAAATATTATATATATACCTAAACATTCAGTAAATAATAGAATGGTTTTTCCTTCGCATTCTTTAGTTTATTTAATTTTATTTCCAATAAATACATGAATGATTTCTAAATATTATATTTTTACATAAACATTCAGTAAATAATAGAAGTTTTTTTTTTTTTTTTGCTTTGAATCTTTAAGTTTATTTTTTCTTCTTCTAATACATACATAAATGATTTCTAAATATTATATTTTTATTTCAATGAGCTTATCACGATATTGCTTCACATATATATTTGTACCATTTTGATGATGTGCATGATTAACGTAGGATTGAGTGTCACTGTCATTGTTAGTTAACTTAATAAATTATGTATTACTGTATTTGTGTTAAATGTGTTTCTCTAATGTGTTGTATTTATATTTATTGACTTTATTTATAATAAATGAACAATTAAAGTCATATCTCGTTTTTTTCAATAAATGATTTTATTACATTTGCGAAAGTCAAATTCTTTTCGACTTATAATTCAATTCTATTAAAATACAGGAAATTTATTCTAATCTACGATAAAGGATGGATTTTTTATTTCTTGAGTGATGAGCATTTACATCAAATTGGAGAAAAGTTTCAAATAATGTAAATAATTATATTATATTTTGTTTAAATCTAATAATATACTGTTGAAAAGTTTACGAAATTTAAATTTATGAGCAATTATGTTACCAAATCGGCTGGAATAAGTATAATATTTTTGATACAAAAAAACTGAAATGTTATTCACATAATTTTTATATTATTATCACAATATTTAATTTCATTATATTAATAAATATACAATTGAAATCTTTATTATTTAAGAGTGTTATTATTAGAATATTACAATTAGAATCTTTATTATTAATATGAAATAATAAATATTTTTATTTATTATTTCATATTATGATTATTTCCTTTCAGTTCTAAATTTTTAGAGATATAATTATTGAATTGCTATCTTAATTAAAGTAAATAGGCTTAAAAAATTATTTTTCGACAACCGACAGGCGACTTGAAGTTTTCAAGGATTTTTTACTATTTAATAGAAACTCATTTTTAGCAAAGATCCACATTTTTTAATTTAAAATTTTATACATTTTAATGTAATTTCATGATATGTAGGTAAAAAGTCTTAGGGAGACACCTAAAAAAATTAATGACTTCCTCATTGCAAAAGTTTTATGATTTTAAAAGCTATAAATATGTATGAAAAATTGATTAAACTTCATCATTATAAATAAAATGTAAATAAGCAAAAATGCTATATCTAGGTTGTATATGATGTTTTAATTTAGAATCATCTCATGAATAATCTTAACCATAAACGTCAAATATTTTGCCTTCAGATATCTGCAGTAAGATTATAATTGCTTTGTGTGTAAATAACTTTATTAAGCATATGCAAGCATAAATATTAAGAGAGAAATTGAATGTATTATTTAAATCCACAAAGTGAAATTCGAATTATTAAATATAGATAATGACATGTTGTTATTCAAGACATTATACATAGAATGAAAAAGAAGACAATGAATTATTAATTGCGATATTGTAAAATGTACTCTGTAGATTGTTAATGCTGACATACTTTTCTCAGGTGAAATTTTCTTCTGATGATCATATCCCAAAAGATTTAATTACACGTTTAATTAAAGAACTTCTAAAGTGCAACATTCTGTATCATTCAAAAGTAATTGTTCAAATAAACATAATTGTTTCAGAAATATTATTTTCAAACTGAACAAATATCTAAGGGTGATTCACAAATGCATATTAGTACTTATTTTAAAACTTTTAACGGAATAAACATACAAATTTACGTCAAGATAAACTAAAAATTCATATTTATCAATTCATTATAGACAATTAGAATATTAAATTCATATCAAAAACAAAATAAGCATACAAATTTGTACCAGAATGAGCTAAAAGTTTGTTTATCATAGTAATTCAAAGCAATAGCCATATTTTCATAGATCACACTTCTCATATTTCATTTATATAAGTTATCACAGTGTCAGTATTTTATTGTACATTTTATAAAACTATTTTGTAATAACGTGTTAATAGTTATTAAAGTTTCTTTTCCCTTACGGGGGCAAAATCGCCATTTGGCAGTCGTAGATTATTAATTGTGCAAAGCCAAATTCCCAAGTTAAAATCTTATGACGAAAGTGCAGAAAAAATTGTTTCGAGAGTGCCAGGATGCCGGCTGAAATATATACAAGGTGGCCAGAAATAAAACACCCCTACTCTGACCTCCATGGATATCGAACTACTCAGTGTAAAGGCTCAAAATTTTGTACACATACTATTCAAAATATGGGGAAACGGATTTCACGAAAAAAAAATTAGTTCCTGAAATCACCGATAGGTGGCGCTGCACAACTGGAACTATGATCAAAAGACACAAATAATAATAAAAATTAAAATGTTTATGCGGAATGGAATGCTTCCATGCTTCCTTTTTAATTTTTCTGCCCCTTATGGAAAATAAAAATAGTAAAGAAGCTAGAACTCCCGTTGTAACTGCAATTTCATACTGTAACCAGAAAAATTTGCATAAAGCATGGTTAGAAGCCATGTTCTGGGTATAAAAGAAGTTAAAAGGTGGGGAATGTCATTCTTATTAGTGATGGCTGTCACGCTGCCAGAACGCGCTTTGCTTGTGAAGTTGTTTTACGAGAATAAAGGAAATGCTCCTGCAGCACTTCGAGAGTTTCGCCGACTTAAGGATTTGCGTAAGGGACCATTGCTTCCACAAGCTCTCAGGAGAATGATCGCTCGATTCGAGGAAACTGGACATCTTGGAGTTCAGCCTGGTCGAGGACGCAAACCGGTTCGTTCAGATGTCGTTGAAGATGTTGCCACCGGTATTGTTGAACAGTCAATGGATAATGTTTTAGGCTGCAGTAGTGCACGTGCAGTGTCACGACACTTGGGTGTTCCCTATAGCACAGTGTGGAACGTACTCAGAAAAATGGTGCATTGTTTCCCGTACAAAATCCGCCCTAATCAACAATTGCTGGCCACAGACAGGGAGATGCGACTGACCTTTGCATTGACATTTCTTGCTAGAGTTGAAGTGGATGCATCGTGGCCGTGGCAGATTCTGTGGAGCGATGAGGCCCATTTCCACCTCAGTGGAACAGTGAACACCCATAACTGTCGCATATGGGACACGACAAACCCCCGTACCTTCCAAGAGATTCCACTCCACTCACCGAAAGTTACAGTCTGGTGTGGATTCACAGCCACATTCATCCTTGGACCGTTCTTTTTCGAAGAGGTTACTTCAAATGGCCTTGAGACATGTACCGTGACGGCCAACAGGTACAAAAGGATGCTCGAAACATTTGTTGTACCCCATTTGCAGCAGCGCCAATGCCTTGACACCATTACTTTTATGCAAGATGGAGCACCTCCACACATTGGACTCCCTGTGCAACAGTTTCTTCGCCAACATTTCACCACTGACAGAATAATCAGTAGCGCGTTTCCGACAACTTGGCCATCTCGTTCACCGAATCTTAATCCGTGTGATTTTTGGCTTTGGGGATACTTAAAAAACCTTGTTTATCGAGAACGTCTGATAACCTTGGCAGATTTGAAAGAGAGTATCAGTCTGCATGTGAGAAGCATCTCAGATGACCAGTTACGATCCGCAGTTGAACAAGCTGTCCACAGACTTCACATTTTACATCTTCAGGAAGGGAACCATATTGAGCAGCATTCCCTGCATCGATAACGTCCTTGTTTCATGTATGCTTGGTACTTTCAAATAAAATGTGTTTAAAACGTGTTTTTGTGTCTTTTCAGCATACGTCCAGTGGTACAGCGCCACCTATCGGTGATTTCTGGAACTAAATTTTTTTTTCGTGAAATCCGTTTCCCCATTTTTTGAATAGTATGTCCACAAATTTTCAAGCCTTTACACTGAGTAGTTCGATATCCAGGGAGGTCAGAGTAGGGGTGTTTTATTTCTGGCCACCCGGTATATATATATATATATATATATATATATATATATATATATATATAATTTATTTATCAATAATTGGAAAATATATCAATCAATCAATATTGGAAAATTGGATATTTATCAATAATTGGAAAACATTTGATAATGGGCAAAAATTTTATTTGTATTAATTTAAAATACAATGTATAAGAATTGGGAAATGTTATTAATTTGTTAACATTTTTTAATTGTTTCAAAGAACACATTTTTGTGAAAAAAAAAATTTAAGAGTTAAATTTGCTAAAAGCCCAACAAATGATTCTTTAATATTAAAAAAAAAATGTTTTTTATTTTAAGTTTCAGAATCTTCAAATTAAATCTCACCTCAGAAGCGAAACCTCAAATAGTACTAACATGGATCAATTTATCTAAGGTATAATTAGTATTTAAAAAAAGCAAAGTATAGTGCTAATTCAAAAATCATTTTTTAAAAATGATTCGAATTCGTTGCCATACATAAAATCTTTCATCAAAATTCATTTCTAGAACGAGTAACCACCGAAAAAGAAAATATGCCACCGGATCATAAATCTTGCAGATTAAATCTATCGGGAATTGATCAGACTGGAACACTCGCTTCAGCATGATATTAATCAGATAGATGTTACGGTTAATGGATCATGGATAGACTGTGACCTTCAAACGGTGAAATTTTATATGAGCTCGAAAGATACCGTTGCTGATAGTTGGACATTCTGTCGTTAGTACTGGGCTTTTGGATCTTGCTCGAACGTTGTTAGTGCATCCATGGTCACAAATATTTTCGAAATATAATAATTCACAAAGCTTATTAGATTATAATATTTTTTCTATCTTCTATTTGAGTTTAAGTTATGAATACATCTAGTAGGACTTATGAATACTTGTTTATTACCCTTTCAAATAAGGAAAAGTAATCCACTTTTTTGACAACATCGCTTAAATTTAATAGAGTTTGAACAATGCAATTTATTATTTTTATTTTTGAATAAATTGTCTATTGTTTTTTTTCTAATTTTCACTTCATCATCTTCAGCGAAAAAAAAATGAAAACGTTCAATATTGGCCAAGTTATTGGTTTTTCTTTTATTAACTGTTTATCAAAGTAAAAACTTAAACCCAAATGTATCATTCAGTATTTCGCTCAATTAAAAATATTTAAAATGTAGATACAGATTAGTTACATTGACATCTGATTTTTAAAGCAACGTTAGGAATATTCTGGGACAGACCACGTAATTTTGAACAGTGTTCAGATGATGAGGACGACACCTGAACCTGTACACCCCATTCCAAACTTCCATGCCAAACCAGCGAGATGACGTTTAGCCCTGACTGATTTGACGTCCATCATTTAAATGACGATTCTTCAGTGAAATCGGATCTCAAACTCAAAGGCCCCCATTTCCTATACCGAGACTTTACTACCAGGCCAAAACGTTACGAAAATGTTTTTAGTTTTTTTAATTTTAGTTATATTAACGTCCCGTTTAAAGCAACACGAGGGCTGTATTGGGACGGACCTCGTCATTTTGAACCACGGTCAGATGACAAGGACGACACCTGAAGTGGCACCCCCCTTTCGAAAATGTAGATGAAACAAATGGATCAAAAACATGTAGTCAAATTTATTTCTTTATACTTCTAAACTTAAATAACAGTAAATAAAACCAGAAACTATATATATTATTATTTCCAACCACCATTTTCAATAATCAGCATTATTTGACGAAGCTCGGCTAAAAAAATGAGAAAAGAGAAATATTTTAATTACGGAACTGTTTTAAATAATTTAAAAATATATAAACAACAGCAATAACTTATTCTTTTAATATATAATTAACCATGTTTAAACATTATAAACATTTCAGTGTTAAAAAATTCTTAGAAAAGCTTTAACTCCTTTAATATCCTTTTTACTAGTTTAAACCCCTTTAGCCTTTTAAAATTCATTATAAATCTGCAGATTTGAGCTTGAATTTCGTTATGAAATTTCAAAAACTTCTTGTTTTAATTATAGAAGTTTCATAGCTATTTAAATAATTAAAGAGTACTAAATTTATAAAAAGGATATATTTTTTTTTTATATAATTTTTAACCTTAGTAATTTGCACACATTTTGTAAAGCAAACAATATTTAATTTTAACACTTCAACTATTTTTACATGCAACAAAAAGGTTTGTCGTTAATATTTATGGATAAGTTTCATCTAGTTATGTAAGGTAATTCGTGTATCAGGTGTTGTATTAAATAACTTTATAGGAAAAATTATATAGCTTAGAAAAATAATGATTTAATATGTCCCTTTATTAAAACTGACAATTTATACTTCAATAAAGTTTGAGTTGATTGCAAAACTTTTAAACAAAAAGAATGTGGAAACTAGATTTTCGTGTTATTCAGTTTAAGTATTAACGTAATAACATATACTCTAGAAGGTAACCCTCATGATAATAGAACTACACTGTTTAACAATTGCTAAGGAACAATTACACTTTTCGGAATAATTAAGTATAGAAAATTATTTAAGACATGAAACTAAGTATATATTTGGTAGGGAGGATGTGCTTTTATTACAGTGGAAATTAGTTCAGATATTGACACATTGAAAAACTTAAAATTTAAAAATAAAAAAAGATGATATTTAGATGATTTTTAAAGAGATCCACAAAAAATGATCTTCAGATCATAATGATCCAGACATGAGTGCCTTAGTAGGATAGGTGATGATTATGGACAATTATGAAAATGTTGCATCTGTTCTTCAAGCTCACCACTAAACTATCTAGTTCTTGAGGGATATTGTGCCACTTCTCTCTCAAAACCATTTTGTGCTCTTGCACTGTTCGGAGACGGATGGTTCTTTGTGAAACACATCTGCCAAGATCATCTTAGGCATGTTAAATTGGATTTAGATCGGGAAGGTAAGCAGGTAATTGCATAAGGACAATATTTTCACTTTGCAGTGTGTACAATACATCATTACTTCTGTATAGCGACGCATTATTTTCCATAAACAAATGTCTGGCTTTACAGAACGCCTAAAAAGACGAACGTGATCCAGAATAACCACTTTACAATATCATTGCGATGAAACGCTTTCTCTCTCAAAGATGTGAAGCAGTGTTCTGCCATTGTGCATGATACCTGCCCACACCATTACGTCTGGGCCGTACCGATCACATTCACTAAAGCACTGTTGGCATTAAGTTTTCCACGCTCTCTCCACAGCAATTGGTGACCAGAATCACCTGTTACATAGAAGAAAAATTCGTCTGAGAACATCACTCTAGACCAATTTCCGATATCCCAACCAACATGTTCCTTACACCAGCATAATCTTTTACGGCGATGACGTGGTTGAAGCGAAGTGCAATGAACAGGCTTCCGTGTATCAGGCCACCTTGATTTAATCGCCGTGAGAGGGTTCTTGCAGAAACATGCGTACCGATTGCAAGGATTGCATCTATCCAGCCATAAGTTATATTTCTGTCCAGGCTACATAACGATCTTCTAAAGGTGTAATGTTCCTACCACGATATTGGTATGCTTTTGCAAAGCATTTCCACCTTCAATAACCTTCATTAATCGCGAGATGACGCTCTTTGATATAGCCATTGCAGCAGCTACAGTGTTAACACTTTGACCTGCTTCCTGTTATTCAACAGCTTTTCACAATCGTTGGCACTCAAATGATGTCTTGCTGATATTTTGCTTTTAATTATTTGCAAGAACCGAATAGAATTATTAGATTATTCAAATTTCCGAATAATAAACGAGTTGATTGATTGTGTGCCGCTGTTTTTTTTTTCTATTTATTTATAGAACATTGTTGTTACCTGGTATTGGGGGGGGGGGCATTTTCGTATGAATCTGCATTGTCGTCCATATGGCTTCGGTTAAGATAGAATAAGATTCTTCATACATGTTACAAATTTTTGAAATTACTTTTCTTTGATTATTAGAAAAACGGTTTTATTATATTTGAGTAGCTTTATTTCTTTTGGGAGATATAAAGTCTGATTAAATTAAAAAAAATATTTATATAGTAATAAACTAATTTATTTAGACCAAAATAATAGAATGATATATATGAGAGTTAAAACGTTATGGTATAATATCTGTTCTTAATTTAGGTTTTAAAGGGTGATAAACAATCCTTATTCAGGCATCAAAAATATCACCAGATGTCATTCGAAACAATTAATTTAGCCTCAGTTGTTTTCTTCTTTACAGAAATAAAACAGGTCAGACATACGTTTAAATGTGTTTAAGCCTACTACAATTTCTTAATACCTGATTAACTTTCTTTTTAATATCTTGATAATAAATTTTTATCATCATGCTGATTTATGCTAATGAATAATTGAATGTTTTTACCACACTATCATTCAGATAGGGAGAAGTGTGCTAATGTTTAGAGAACTCTCATAGACACTAATGGCAACCTTTTTGAATATGGCAATTCACATAGAGAGTAGTGCATCCATCTCTGTTTATACCTTTGACTTGGAACTATTTCGTAAGGAATGATGTCTTTTTTTCATAGTGGCATCATGATAAAGATGTGAACAATACGACTGCTTTTATTATATTGAATTTTTTCAGTCAAATTTCAGTCTTGGGATAACATCCCTTAAGAAATTGTTATCTGAAATAATTTTTTTTCATCTTTTTTCCCGCTTCTTTTATAAAAACAAAAAAGATCGTCTTGTTTACTGTGTACTAATGAATTTTAGTGCGTTATTACGATATTTCAGATTAATTAAATAACATTTACTATTCTCTATGAAATTCCATCAAATTATTTAAATATATTCTATTCCTAAATTCATATATATGGTAAATACTTACTTTAATACTTTTTCTCCTTCTTCAAAAATCGAAGGAAAGGATAATCTTCAAGATTTCAGCATCGACAAGCAATACGCTCAAAATGGTGCTAGTTTCGGTTTCGTTTGATTTTCATTTAGTTCCTTTACATGGTCAACAACTGAGATTATGCTACAATCGTTTATCAAATTTCGAAGTGACGCCATCTCTAAATGCTAATTAATAATTAACAGACGATATTACATAGACTCTGGTGGCATTTCAAAATAAATATAAAAAGATGCGAACAGAAGAGAAAAAACATTAAAAATATTCACTGGCTCATTATGAGAAATTGTTTATCTATTTTTTATTGCGGTAATTAAAGAATTGTTAGAAGACTGACATCGTTCCGGTTTCAGATACTGTATGCAACTTTAATTGGATTTTCCCATTTTTATTCTTGTTTTTTTATATTTTTATGATGATATTAATTAATCAGCATTAAAAACTCAAATCGATTTTAATTTAAAATTTATGCTTTTATTCAGAAAAATTTTGGTATATAAAAAGATTCTTTTAAGAAAAATTATATTCATCGTATTTGAGAATTAAAAAAAGAATTTGTAATGATGCTGTTGTTTTTTGTCCTGTGACAAGTGAGACGAAATTATGGGGAAGGAGAGAGGAGAAAACTGGATCGAGCCAAAACCATGCAGATAATCTCTGGCCACATCCTTAGCTTTATCGGAATAAATCTCTGGTGCAATTGGTGCTTATCTTGAAGAGGGTTGCAATAATAGAAGGGATGCTAAAATTATGCTCCGGATCAATGTGCTCGTCTGTACAGTGTATGCATTCTTCATAGAGTCGAAAGTCATCAAGCATGATCGTCATGTCTAACATGTGTCCTGTTGTGAGTTTTGTAGTTGTGTTTGTCATATATATTTTCTAATTTAGATTTGCCAGGCAGAATTTTTTTCGATTGGTGCGAAGCCTCTATCTTGCAGTGGCATTAGCATCCAAAGCAGTAATAGATAGAGAGGTGGGATCCATTGTCCTGGCAAGAGTGTCGGCCTGCTCTTTTCCCTTAAAGCCCGCGTGGGCTAAAATCTATTGCAAGGTGCACGATTTCTTTATTGGCACGTCAGAGATCAAAAGAGAAGAGTATTAATATGTTGGAAAAGTTATGTGGAATTAACACGATGTAAAATAAAATTCTGAACTTTAAATATCCAAAAAGGAAAATAAATGTTTCAGGATTCATGAAAAAAAAAGGTTTGTTTATCTTTTGTTATAATTAGCCTATGATCTTTTTGCTGCAAAACAGGAGGTATGGACTTTATCGAAACACTATTGGCATGAAGTAAGTGATGTATAAATTATTTTTAGTAACATAATTAAAAAGAACCAGATACATATTTAGGTGATACAGTATTAGTAAATAATCCATAAATTTTAAAACCCATGTGTGGTATACAAGTTTCAAGTTTAAATATTACTATCGAAATGACAAACGAAAAATGGACTAAATACAAATGAATTGAAATATCAAAGTTCAATACCTATTAAAAATAACGAAAATTTATTCATCTTATTCAATATGCGTATTCTTTCAAAGAAATAAAATCATCCAAAACTGACATTCTCCATTTTCTGAAACTATTTTTGATTTGGGAATAATAGTAAATATTTCCATATATGCAACATAAAATATTACAATCAAAATTATTGTTACGGAGCCTCCATCCGTAAAGTTAAAGAATTCGTGTAGTGGATGTATGAAGACTCACAGTCAGCAGAACTTGATGACAAAGGACGACTTTAGCAATACGAAGTCACTGATAAACAGACAAATTCATAGTGAGTGACGCATACAAGCAACACAGCAGTACGCAATAGCACAACGCAACTTAACAACGATAAGCTGGTCGAAGCACTCAGGGAGAGATATCAACCAGAGTTGAATTGTGGAGAACCAGAGTTGAAACTCAGTTGAAGACTACAAATTTTTATAGTCTCCCAGGCGGAGGGCAGAGATTTTTTCCCAACAAATCAGGCGTATCTCTATTTCCACTGGCTGGATTGCAAAAATTCTAGAAGTTTTTAGTAATATTTATTGTGTTGCCAAATTCGTCGTCATGTCACCAAAAGGTTTCCAGGTTTGTCGCCAACCTTTGGGATCACAAATAAGGCATCTCATCAGTATTCGAGAAATGTGATTGTAGAAAGGTCTTTCCAGTGAAAGAACTAACCATGCTGGAAAATAACAATTATGAATTTGTAACATATTAAATTAAAAAAAAATAATTTCAAAATAAATAGTAAATAAATAAAGAAAATAATAACATAAATAATAAATATTGTTCTTACTTTTAAATAGCTTGCTATTTGGATGTCGTCTTAGAAACCCAAATCGATAAATCATTCCTGAATTGTGAATAATTGAAGTGCCTTCAAAGGCCATTTAAAGAAATCTATAAAATACCACATGTATAAATGATTAAAAATTACGTTTTATAGGCATGGTTTCTGCTCTATTGAGGCATATTTATAAAAAGAAATTGGTTTTTTTGTTGCTAGATAATTTTGAACTGTTCAATTCTTTAATGCTATAGTAAAATTCCTCTCAATAATTTAATCCTTTCAATGAAGAAAGATATTCAAATAAAACCGAAACGAATTTTTATAGTGAAACAAAAATTAAATGACTTTTTGCTTGAGGCTGAACTGACATCAAAGCATTCAGCAAAGAAGAGTAAATAATAAAACGTTTTACTCTCTTGTTATTGACATTGACAATATTGCTGTGTGGAATGATGAAGTGCAAGCATTTTCAGAAAATTTAATTATCTAATATAAAATATATTTCCTTTCTCTTTAAAAATAATCCTTCCATTTATTAAGAGTGAAATGCTAGGTTCAAAATTCATTTTTTTTTTATGAAAGGGTATTTATGCATAGATCAAAGAGCTTTAAAAACCGAATTGTTATTGAAGGGAAATAAGACATTCAAAATTCATTTTAAAATAATTTTAAGGAAAATAACAGGCTTGAATAAATATTTGGATTTCAAAGTTATAAATATTATTTTATTCTTCAAGATAAATTACACTGTTTTTTTCATCTGAAATTTCCTACCTTTGAATTCTTTTCATTAAAAAAATATTTTTAAGCTTTAGGGGCATAGAGCAGTTGGACGATTACATGATTGAAGAAATGTCATAAAATTAATAGGTAGTTATATTTTAACCGATTATATTCTTATAATTAACATTTGTTTACTTCACGCAATTTATATATTACAAAAGCCATTTCATAAATGAACTATAATTTATGGAAAACAGATTTGTTTCTGATAGAAAAATAGTTCAGATGTTAGTATAATACAAAGACTGTTCAAATGAAAAAGTACAGAACGACATTATGTATATAAGCTCCAGCTTTATTCAAAGTTTGGACCATAAACCTGAGACAAACGATCCCATTAAATAACGAGTCGAAGAACTAATGGTTCCCAGATTCCTATGTCTTTGACGAAATCGTCCTTCACAGCATCCTTGAGTTTACCATCCGAGTTGAAGTGCTTCCCTTTCAGTTGTTTTTTCAAAGGATCAAACACATGAAAATCGCTGGGTGGCATGACCGAACTGCAGGGCAGATGGTTTAACTGCTCTCAATTGAACTTGACCAGTTCCACGTGTGTGACCCTGGAGGAAGTGCGTAAGGAATCCTTTCTCTTTTCAAAACAGTTAATCTTTTCTAGGAAAAGTAAGGTATGACCAGGTTCTCAGAAAAATTTCAAACAAATAATACCCTCAGCAAAAATTTATTTTTAGCTTCAATTTTCTCAAAACTTTAATTTTCATAAAATTTCTCTACCGTTATCATGATATCAAAAGTTGTTAGAGGTATTTACATAACACATTCAGCATGTGTTTTAAACAATATGGGCAATGAAATGAACCAAAAGTTTTATTGTTGGTAAAATACTTTTCCCTTTATAGGCGTTTTGGAAAAAATTAAATTGAGATTAACTGGAAAAAATGCCTATATACGTATATTTTTACCCATGACTTCTATGATTCTCAAAATGTTTCTTAGATTTTGCTTCATTTCATTCATCGTTATATTCTATAACTTGTGTGCATATAAAAATAGGATTGATGCGTTACAATATTTGTTGAATTTCTTTAAAACTTACTTCAAATTTTCCTACTGCTCAAAATATTGTTTCGAACGTGTAGTTTTGCTTTCCCGCTCTGATACTGTCATCGTAAGGAAGAGAAATGTACAGTAATATGGGGGTCCCGAATTTGGCGACAAAATAGATAATACCGAATCATCGAGAATTTTCCCGATCCGTCTTTAGGAGCCGATATAAATCTAAAATTATCCTGATTGGTCAGAAGATGTTAGCCCCGCCTCCCTCCGGTATATATAAGCAGCCAGTCTGCAGAGTTGTGTGAATCAAGCGAGAAGCAGCACAGTTGAATTAATCAGAAAAGGTGAAGACCTAATTGAGAGGTCTTGAACTGAGGAATCCTGAACGGTGGACTGCTCTGTGGCATATTCTGATGAAGCCTGCGTCGTGTGTAGTAACTCTTTGTGTCTCCTTCGGGAATGGAGTTGTCCTGAAAGGAGAAGTCTCGCTGTGTGAAGTAGTGAATGGGCAGCAATGGCAAGAAGAGACAAAGGATTAGTTTCAGCTCGCTACTGGGAAACCTACCTGAGTGCAGGTAGATTCCTTTAAAGATTCCCTCTCCTGCCGGAAACCTGGCTGGCCGCTTTGTGAGCTGTGGACGTTCTCACTACGGAATTTCTGCTTGTGTCCTACTGTTGTTATTATGTACTGCTGCGTGTTCGTCTTGTCTGAATTTAAACGCTTGTGTTGTGTCTTCTACTAAAGGACTGATCATTGTCTGAGCATCTTCAGCTCCTTTCACACCATATACACCCACTATACAAGGTAAAACGGAACCCGACGGATTTTAGCATATAGGAAAAATCCGTAACAATATATTCTATTTTCAAATAAATTTTTGGATTCACAATTAAAAACCATAAATATTTTTTTAAAAAATAATTATGGTTTATACACACACACACACAAATATATATATACACTGTACACACACACGCACACACACACATATATATGTATATATATTTGTGTGTGTGTACAGAATTATCAACATATAAACATTTTTTAGCACATTTCAATATTCCTTTCCGTAATGTTTTAGTTTATTGTCCGATTATAATTTAAATCAAAACTTTCGTGTGAATGCTGAAACCTCAGCTTACGTGACAGGGTTTCTATTCTGGTTCATTAATTGAGCCGTGAGAGGAGTCAGAAGTTCATTTGGAGCGTGGAAACATTTTGCTGCCTAGCATGCAAAATTCAGCTAAGGTATTGTAACAGACCTAAAATAGAGCAGGAATTTTTTGTTTTGTTTTGGAACATTATTTTCTGCTTCATTTGCTTGAAGTTGTGATTAAATATTCATGTGACATAGCAGTCATTCATTATTTTGAGTGAGGTATTACGCTCTATTTAAATTTTGAGAACTTAATTTTAAGAGAAATATATCTATATCATTTGAAGAATTTTATGCTGGCTTATTTCTAGTTATGGAAAATAGGAATCTTACAGCAATTCCCTATATCTTATAGCAAGAAAGAAAAATTTAGATTTTTAAAATAATTTATGTAGAAAGTAACTAGACTTCACTGCATTATCTTTCAGTCATATTCAAAAAATATTTTTTTAGTAAAACCCTTCTACTCATTGAAGTATTATATTTCTGTCACATTTAATAATTGATTAAATAGCCAAAAACGTTAAGAAATTTTAAATTATGTACAGAATTTAAAAGTTTCGGAATATTTGATTTGAAATGTACTAACAGCCATCACAGAAACATCAGCTTTAAAATCACAATTAAAGAAATCAAAATGTTAATTAAATGAAGCTATGAAATACAAAAGAAAAGCTATTCTTTGTATTAATGAAAGACGAGAGTCTTAAGCACGGAATTCAGCCTAGCGAAGTCTTGCAGTTTAATTTTTAAAAAACTGCTGTGTAATTATTTGTGTATAAAAAATGGATTTTATATAAGAATTCTTAAAAATAAATATGCTTATTCATTTGATTTGATTTTTGTTAATCCAACAAAAAGTGTAATATATACAACTTTTAGTTCAAAATGAAATTAAAAAGAGAAATAATTGAGCTTTTGGTTCGAAAGGAAATTAATAAGGGAAATAATTGAACTTTCAGTTCAAATTATTCCAATTGAAATATAAAAATTCAAAAACATGGATAACGCATCCTCATGGAATTAAAAAAAATATTAAGCTTACTTATAATTGTGGAAATGTTTCATAATAAAATTAAATCGCTACAATTACAATTACATTCATTCTAAAAATACATGCTGTCTACGAATATAAATAATAATCTTTAACTCTTTCATAATTTGAAACAACATATAGCCATTCAGATTTCAGCAGTTTTTTTGAAATGAATTATTTTCATCCTCCTGTTAGTTATTTCTAAAATATGTTTAATTAAATACAATTCGCATACATATTCGTATATTTCTGTTACTTAAAGCATTATGGCGGTCTGCGTCCTTGCTTAGGAGTTTCGCTTCTTACTCATGCTTTGGGCGTTAAGGATTCGGGCTTATTTGTTCTTATTATGTGTTTTACCTGCGAGGCTTGTGAATGTGCCCCCCCTGTGAAAAGGGGCTTCGAAAGCGAATTCGGCTCAGGGGATAGCTCATTCGTGCTCTTGGACCTAGATGACGCTGCTGAAAAAACAAGAGACGCTCGCTGACAGATAGCTGTCAGCGGGCTTGTAAAGTACCTAAAGTCGCGACATAGACAACTTATAGAGTGCACTGTCGAAGAATATCTGTGCAAAGTTTTCGTTATTGTATTCAAAATCAAAAGCCCATGTATTGCAAAATTATTGTTTTTTTTTTCACAATAGTGTATTATTTTCATAATCTTCCAGTGGGTAAAAGTATGTGAGATATACTCTAGAAAATAATTTCGCTTTATATCTTTTTACAATAAGATGCTGCAAAAGGAAGAAATTCTTGCAATTTCTTTTGATGAACTGTTAGTAGTTAACGTTTGGAATTCGAGACGTTAACATAAATTCAGAAATCTGTTTTTTGTATTTCAGCTATATACGCAACCAAATTTTTATATATTTTTAAAAAAATGTTTTAAAATATTTGTTGGCAATAAACATTATTCATTTGCTAAGCAATAAAGAAAAGCTAGATAGAAAGAAATATCTTTTAAAGATTGCAAATGCTTTTCTAAGACAATACACTGACAGAATAAAACCTTTATTTTTCTACAGAGAGTTAAAACTATTCATGAAAAAGAAAGTAGAGCTATAGTAAGTGAATAACAGAATAAACACTAACAGAATTACACTAACAGAATAAAACCGTTATATTTATAAAATGATTAAAAACTACAGGTGGAAAAAAAACAGAACTATAATAAGTGAATGAAGTGTTATCGGATAAATTACCAATTACATCAATTTTATCCAATTATAGTCTAATTCTATTGTTTAATATTATAAAAGTTTGAATTTTTGATAACATACTCAAGAAATACATTCATCCTTTCATGTCAGTAATGAGTGCACACTCCTACCAGAAAATAAAATTATTTTTCCAAGAAGCATTTTTCATTTATAGGGAAAAACCAATAAAAGATTAAAAACATCATATTTCCAATTTACATTCAAAAGCATGTATTTATTCATTATTTATTTAGAAAAAAAAAGAAATCGAGGCAACTAAATAGAAATATATCATAATGGAATTAGATTCTTTTTTCTTCTAGAATTGATATTTACTGCACCTATATGACTATAAATCAACAATAAATCACCAAAAATTTTTCACAGCAGTATACTTCAAAAGTTTAATGTGAAGATGTCTGGTACCATTAAATATAAATCTTAAACTTGTCCCCTGTGACTGTCTGGATATTTTGAAAAAGCCCAATCGTGCTCATGGATTAAAAAAATCCAATCTTTCATAGAAATTTAAAACTCATAAAAAATTAATTATCACTGCTTTTGGTATAACACATAAAAATACGAAAAGGAAGTAATATCAACTTACATAATTTCTTTTATTGATATCTTCTTAAGAAAATTTTGAAAAAAAATTTGTTTTCTAAGGAAACATCGCACTCTGCAAATAATAATAAGAACAAAAACTATATAAGTACGAATAAACAATATAGGAGAAAATAATATAAGGAATATTGATGAGCAGTTCTATAGTAACATTATGAAGGCATATTACCATTAAGTAAAATCAGTTGTAATGATTTTACATTTTATATTTCAATACACAAAAGCATCATAGGGAATAAATAGTAAGTCTATTTGATAAGGAATAAATCTTAAACTGAATCTTATCAAATTTGACTAAACCAGTGAACCATTTTGATAGAAGTTCAGCTGCGAGAATGGAATTTTATCAACATAAAATAAAAACGATTCAATTATAGTGTCAAAGAAAATAAGTCATGCTCAAGAGTTTAGCTTAATTTCCAGATAGACAAAATTTTTCCTTGCTTTGTCTTTAATATTTTTAAAAGATTTTGTGCGTTAATGTGTACTGCGACAAATCGTAAAAGACTTGAAGAGACATATTTGCATCTTATAATAAGAAAAACATTAAAAATAACCTCTAATTAATCTATGCTTTATAAATAATTCCCCAAGGGCTCGAATTAGAACTTCATTGCAACTTCAATATCTGATTTATTATCTTTCCCATGGAATCAAAATTCTGTGTGGACAAATTATATTTTGAATCTATATAAGTTTTTAATATATTTGCATGTTCTCTCTTTCCTGCTTTATTTCTTCCTATTTGGTCTACTACACGATTTACCACCATGAATGCATCGGACCTATAACATAACATGCATAACAATAATATTACTGCTTAAAAATGTACGACAATAATTAATGAATTTTAACTTAATAACCTGTGGTACTAAATTTAGCCTTAAATTGAATCAAGATGAAGCGATGAACAATGATAAAGTCACGCCAATTAAATTTTGAATTGCACAGAACGTATGCAAATAATGAAGGTGTTGGACAGTGCATAAGACAGTAGGTGTCTGAGCAACCCAATTGTTTCATCAATTCTCACTGTTACAATGACAGGTTATCAAGATTAAGAGCTTTTCAACGGGAACTAATTGTCTGCACAATAGATATGGTAGAAGTAGATTCCGAAATAGCGATGAAATCTCGATTTTCGTGAAGACCATTTTAAGGATGTACAGCCTAAATCTGCAACAATCGCCGACAGCTGTAC
Source organism: Argiope trifasciata (assembly GCA_026543055.1). Classification (NCBI taxonomy): domain Eukaryota; kingdom Metazoa; phylum Arthropoda; class Arachnida; order Araneae; family Araneidae; genus Argiope; species Argiope trifasciata. Next base: position 187,658 of record JAPMOQ010000978.1, on the reverse strand, counting down.
GGCCAAAAAAGATCTTGATAGATCAGGATCATTGATAGCTGAAAAGGATCGTTAGACGAGATAGTTCAAGATCTTCAATACTTCTTCAAATGACTGCTTATTTGAATGCAAGCCCATTAGCAAGTGACAGCATACGTACTGTGAACTGTACGGGCTTTCGCAACAGCAGACTATCTCGTAAACTATTACTGTCTAAGTGACACAACGTTCTGCGTCTTGCATAGGCTCCTCAACAGCGTCCTTAATGTTTGGAAAAACGTTTCTTGATCTGAAGAGTCACGAGTCAGTTTCACGTTTCGTTTGGGCTGTTGATCGTATACGAGTGTGGAGGAACCCCAATGAATCCATGGATCCTTCATGCCTTCAAGGAACAATTTCAGCTAGAAGAGACTATGTGACAGTATGGGACCTGTGCAGTTGGCATGCATGGGATCGTTGATAAATATAGATTTGACTATGACAGATCAGTGGTACTATAACAACTTTTCTCACTACCTGCATGTCTTGAGTGTATTGTAAAGGACGTGGACAATTCTAATAGGATAATGCCCACTCTAAAAGACTAAAGTGATTACCAAATGGCTTGAGGACTTGAAGAGGACTCTTGTGAATTTCGTTGGCTGAGAAAGGAACATTATCGAGCGTATCGGTGGCGTTTTGCAACTTGCTGTCCTTAAGAAATTTCCAATACCTCGCACTCTCATGGTTTTGATGAATGCTTTACAATAATCATGATGTCAACTATCTACAGGGTATCTTCATAAATAAGTTGAATCCATGTCACGCCGTCTTGCGGCACTTCTGCTTGCCCGAAAGGATTTCTACAGGATATTAGATTGTTGTACCAGGTTTTCTTGCACTTTGGTGTATAATTAATATGTATAAGAATTAAAAGGATTTATTACAAAACGTATGTTATTAAAAACCATAAATTGAGTTGAAAGTGACATTAAAAAAACAGCTGTTTTGTTAAAAACGCTTTAGAAGCTGACATGAGAAATCCGAAGAATATGTAATCATATCTAAAACAAACTTGGTGTTTTTAAATTCGATTTAGTACATACTGCACTAATAAAATTATTTTAATGACTTCTTACACATTTATTGGCTGGTTTGATCTGTAAGAGGAAATAATATTTCTGATTTTTGATTGTTTGATTTTGATTGCTTAAAAATCATTTTTTGTTTATTTAAAATGGAAATAAGTGTTGTTTATTAAACGATTATCTGTGGTTTTATCTGTCGCTTTTAATAATTTGTATGTTACAGGAAATTATTTGTTATCTTATTCTTTAATTAGTGCATATAAGATTTTGCATTTTACGTTTCAAAGACGTGTTTTCTGTGCAGCATATCCTAGAAAAGGATCTTGAGCCAGAAAATTGACACACACATCCATCAAAATCTTCTAAAGCATTATGCTAAGACTTTATCTTTAAGTGAAAAAAGCATTATCACTGTTATTTAACTAAATAAGATTCTTGATATCATTTTATTCTTTTGTATTATGCAAAATCATTCAATTATAAGCTTTAAAAATTGAAATTTTAAAACAGATATGTTTATTTTAATGAAGTATTTTGTTTCAAAATTATTTCGATACATCTGTATTTATACCGTCATTAAAAAGTTTCTTTTTTGTTATGCTTATATGAATACTATTCTATTAAATGTAACTTTTAAGACAAAAATAAATTGAGAAACACTTTAAAATTTTTCTGAAATGTTGTTTAAATAAGTAAGTAAGATGCATATTTTTCTTTTCTCTTCTGATGATTTAGAGAAAGGAATTCTCATCTGGAATTTTCTTTTTTTCTGGAGTAATTGTGTGTACGAATTGCTCTACTGGGTAATGGGTAGAAGGTTTATTATTTACTTGTGTCTTTCTAAATTACCCCTTAACTGACACTTGGGTGCCATGAAGAAGAGAGAGGAGTGCTGGGGAAAAGATTAGCCATGGAGTGGATGGGGTAATCAGTAAAAAGAAAAAATCATACACACAACTCCATAGCACCAAAAAATATAATGTAGTTGAAAAAGCAAGAAAGATATATATTTTTTATTCTGTTGACTTAGAGAACGGAATTCTCATTTAAGATTTTCTTTTCTCTTGAGTAATTCATTGTACCAACTGCTCTACTCAGGAATAGGTAGCTTGTTAATAAATTGCTTGCGTCTTTCTCAATTACCGTTTAACTGACAACTGGGAGTCAAGAAAAGTAGAGAGGAGTGTGTGTTAAAAGATTAATCATTGAGTGGTTAGGATAACCAAATTCCACACAAATTACGCTATAGAACAAAAAATTACTCCATAGAACAATTTTACACAAATTACTCCATAAAACAATTCTACACAAATTACTCCATAGAACAATTCTACACAAATTACTCCATAGAACAGTATAACCAAATCCCACACACATTACTCCATAGAACGGTATAACCAAATTCTACACAAATTACTCCATAGAACAGTTTAACCAAATTCCCCACAAATTGCTACATAGAACAGCATAACCAAATTTCACACAAATTACTCCATAGAACAAAAATATAATATGTGTCTCTCCAGAGGGTCATTGATAAGAAATATCCCTTGTCGTATATCGCTTACGTTTCAATGAATATTCTGTTTTACGAAACTGATTGAGATTTTAATTTTTGCGACCGGAGACGGGAGTCCAGATGGCTCCCCATTGTTTATTAGCTGCGTTTATCATATGACATTTTGTTCTGAATATAATAATCTCCTAAAAACCTTCATGTTGTACTTTCAGCAGTATGTTGGCCAAATTCTAAGTATGAACATGTGCATATAACCGAGTCATTCTTGACCAAAGTTATTACTATTTTTTATGCTGTCATTGGCTCCATGTCTCTGTAACTGCTTTTAATTTGAAAAGTGCAAAAAGAATAAAGAAATATTCTTAAAAAGACATTTTAAAATGCTGTATTTTTCATTTTCTATAAATCTAACAATTATTAACATTAGTGTAATTCCGTAATAACTAACCGAAGTATATACTCATAAAGGTATCCGACTACGTTAAAAACATAGGTTTACACATTGGCAAATATTTTTTGTTGTTATTTCTTGACTTTCCTCTTTCCCAAACAGTTTATTTTTTCCCGGAAAAGGAAGGCCTGACCTATCATCCAGGGTCACATATTTTTCAACTAAAATTTGTCTTTAACTTCAATTTTCTCAAAACTTTAACTTTCATAAATATTCTTCAAAGTTAACATGATATCTCAAGAACTAATAGAAGTATTTGCATAAAAATTTCAGCGTTTGTTTTAAATAATAGGGTCAATGAAATGGACCAAAAGTTTTATTTTTGGCAAAATACTTTCTCATTTGTAGGTGTTTTTAGAAAAATTAAGTATTAAATTTATGAAAAAAAGACCTATATACATATATTTTTACCCATAACATCTTTGAATCTCGAAATTTTTTAAGATTTTGTTTCATTTTATTCATCATTATATTCTATAACTTGTGCACAAAGAAAATGTTTCTCAAAATATATAATATTTCAAAATAATTTTTTTGAATTAATAATATTTTGTATAATAGTTGACAATGTATCTAAAAACTATAGTTTTAAATTGTTTCTAACAATCCAATTTTTCAAAAAATTTCTTTCGAACATAGAAAAGACTTTTTTAGTTTCCTTATAACATCTTCCTAACTTTTAACATTTTTAAAATTAGTATTTCTGATAATTTCATAATTTCCAAAATGTTTTGTGTACTCAAAATAAATTGCAATGCTGTTCGCAAAAGACAAAAAAAGAAAGATAACACTGAGGTCATTTTGACTTCATGTCGCTAGTCGCATGTGGAAGTTCATGTCTCCAGTTAAGGGTTAAGCATTGTTTATCTGTTTTAAAGGAGTTTTGAAATTATTCATTTTTAAAAATTAAATTCCTTTCGTCTGTTTCACCACAAAATAATGAATATTCTTGATGAAATTATTCTTAATATATTTGGATTTATAAAATGTAATTTAGCTGAGAGAAATGGTCCTGAAGAACAAATTATCTTATTAAGTAATGGAATTTTCAGTTTATTCAAACAATTTGTGCTATGGATTAGCCCAAACGTAATCCATTTATCACAGCATAGAAATGGCAACAAAGATTAATGAATTCTATTTCAATAAACATTGTGCTTCTCTAGAATATTTTCACTCCTAAAACAGAAACCAGTAATTTTACTTTTCTCATTTAAAATAAAATTCCATAGAAATAATAATAATAAACTATAGATGCCTGCCCATTAGACTTAACGAAACACAATTAACTAACAGCAGTGTCTTAATTAAAAGACTTGCACTGCGCATTTTGATATAAGATTTAAATTATATAAGCCTTTAATGTTTATTATTTGATACACCTACAAATGCGGTACTCTTATTTTATGGATGAATAGCTTTCATTATATTGAAAGTAGTATTTAATGATTTATTTATAATTGGAGCAATGATTCTCTTTCCCTTTTCGTCATTCCCGAAAGCATAACTGATAATCATGATGATGGGGGAAAAAACATATAGATAACAAAATTAGAGGCGGCGTGACATTTTATTAATATAAATTATCCTTCTTTATGCAATCATATGATAATGATACTTTCGTGTATCTCTGGAAAAGTATCATTTTTTTGCGATCTTTATGTAAAATCAGAAAATATAATAAATGTCAAAAAAAGAAAAATATTCTTCTATTAAAACATAACAAATACTCAAGTTTTCTACTGGGAAAGCAATGGAAAGGTTCAAGATTTTTTGTGTAATTGAAAACATTTCGGCATATATCACAAATGGCATAAGTGTCACAATATGCTTTATGGAAAATGAAGTAAGAGTCATGGGAGTTAGTAAGAGGAAATGAAATAAGTATTATCGATTTGGAATATACAGTTAGTTACAAAACTGATAAGAAAATTATTTTCCTGTTAAGATCCCTTTTAATTCCTTTCACATTCTCAATCTATTTATTGATATATCTTTGCTTTAAGGAATTTGGTCGAAACGGCTTTTCATGCAAAATACGGGAGTCACCCAAATTGCCTGCCACGGTGTTTTCCCCAGTGGAACGAGGAACTACAATATATTCTTTTCTTTTAATATTGGGGTCTCTATTTTTGGGTCAGGGATGTGCTTTTGGAGGATAACTAACTTCCAACTTTTTCTGAGAGTAGTGAAAACCTATCTTTTTACACACAAGTTTACAAGCTGTCTTTGGATTTACTTATATCGTGACAAGTTTCTAAGTTAGGAAATTTTATACCGTGAGAAACTTAGAATAATTTTCAGTGTAACATTCTTGTATTGATCTGCAGTAATTACTTCTTTGTTGGCTGCCATCGAGTAGAGCTTCAGAAATGAAGATGAAAGGCTTCCAGTGTGGTGGTTGCTTTTAGCTACCCTTGTGGGTACGGAAAGAAACGATAGGATTGGCTACCTCCTATCGATGATGGGACATGCTTCCTACGAAAAGGGTTTCACCGTAGCTAATTATGGTGTTTAGGACTTGAGCTTACTTCCCCAAAAACTTGCTATATCAATGGTCTGGTCAATCTGATTTAATCCGAATGCCTTAATCAGGCGTAGCCAAGGTAGTTGTCGGAAAAAAACTCAAAATAAATTACATTCATATATAAATACATGATAACGTTTAGCTCCCTCAATTCATTCAGTACTGACTGATCAGAATCCTTTTATCTCGACGTGCAGTTGTTAGTTTGGGGTTCAATACTTGTAAAGCTACATTTAATTTCAATTTGAAATTTGCTTCGAAGAGCTGAGCTTTATTACCAAAAACTGAAAACTATCACAATCCACGGACATTCCTTTTGTAACTCGTAAAGCCATATATGCTGAACTGTCACTACTAAATGGATTATTTTGATCTTAGGCTGACCACGATTAAAACTTTATTTTCTCATCAAAATAGTATCAACTAACTAAAGAAATTTTTAAAATGAAAACTAAAAACTGAATGCAATATATAT